>WOVY01001274.1:0-10000 GCA_013436015.1 Rhipicephalus annulatus | reverse complement strand
CACGTTCACCGGGCTGGTATTCCACGAAGCGCCGTCGCATCGTCGTGCAGGGCCTGCAGGAGTTCTGGTCGCAGAGCTGAAGGCACCACAAGGAGGTACTTAACTCGAAGCGGTGAAAAGATTTTATTTTGTAGAAGACCGTTTCGCAGGAAGAACTACGCAAGTGCGCCCTTGAATACCTTCGGCACTTCGGCGGTCCTGCCTTTGAGGTATTCTATTAGGGCCTTAAGTTCCGGGTCGGCCCGCTGTCGTTCAGCGGAGTCGTCGGTAGTTATCATTCCCAAGAAGTAGTTGTCATCCGGGTCGTCGAGTGGTGGTTGGTCGACAGACGCACGAGAGAGGCAGTCGGTGTCGGAGTGTTTCTCTCCGGGCTTGTAAATGACAGTAATGTCATATTCTTGAAGTCTCAGGCTCCATCGTGCGAGGCGATCTGAAGGGTTCTTCAAAGTGGCTAGCCAACACAAGGCGTGGTGGTCGCTGACAACTTTGAAGGGCCTGCCGTATAGGTAGGGGCGAAATCTCGACGTAGCCTAGATGATGGCGAGCATTCCTTTTCTGTTGTGGGATAATTGGCTTCTGCTTTGGATAGCGAACGACTGGAGTAACTTATAACCCTTTCAAGTCTGTCAGCCCTCTGCACAAGAACGGTGCCAAGACCTACACTGCTTGCGTCGGTTTGTATTTCTGTCTCGGCGAATTCGTCGAAACAGGCAAGTAACGGAGGCGTCTGGAGGCGATGTTTAAGCTCCTGGAAGCGTGTTCCTGCGGCGTTTCGCACTTAAACTCCACGTCGGCCTTGGTGGGGTTAGTGAGAGGATCGGCGATTCGGGCGAAGTTTTTCACGAACCGCCTATAATAGGCCCACAGGCCCAGAAAGTGGCCCACCGCGTTCTTGTCAGTGGGCGGCATGAAGTCGGCGATGGCGGCTGTTTTCCGTGGATAGGGACGAGCTCCAGACTTGCTAATGGCGTGCCCCAGAAACAAGAGCTCCTCGTACGCAAATCTGCAATTTTCTGGCTTCAGTGCGAGTCCGGACGTCTTGATGGCTTGAAGTACAGCTTCAAGGCGCCGAAGATGCTCGTTGAAACTCGAGGAAAACTTGACGATGTCGTCTAAGTACACAAGGCAAGTCTGCCACTTCAATCCTGCCAGTACTGCATCCATAACGCGTTGAAAAGTTGCAGGCGCTGAGAAAAGACCGAAGGGCATCACCTTAAACTCGAAGAGGCCGTCCGATGCTACAAACACCGTCTTCTCTCGGTCTCTTTCGTCGACTTCGATTTGCCAATAGCCAGTCTTGAGGTCCATTAACGAAAAGTACTTGGCGTTATGGAGCCGATCAAGGGCGTGTCTATTCGTGGGAGAGAATACAGGTTCTTTCTTGTGATTTTGTTCAGGCGGCGATCATCGACGCAGAAACGTAGGGTCCCATTCTTTTTATTCACTAACACCACGGGGGATGCCCAAGGACTTCTGTATGGCTGGATAATGTCATCCCGCAGCATTTCATCAACTTGTCTCTTCATGGCTTCACGTTCTCACGTCGAAACCATGTACGGACTCTGACGGAGTGGTCTGGCATTTTCTTCGGTTATGATGCGATGTTTCGTGATTGGGGTCTGCCGAATTTTTGATGACGACGAAAAGCAGTCTTCATATTGCAGGAGCTGGGCCTTAAGCTGTTCTTGCTTATGGTTCGGAAGTGTGGTCCTCTGAGCAAGTTCCGCAGAATCGGCTAGGGTGAAAGCACTGGTGGCTTCGACAATTTGTTCGATGTATGCGACCGTTGTTCCTTTGTTCTCATGTTTGTACTCATTGCTGAAATTCGTGAGCATAACCGTTGCTTTGCCTCCCTGCAGGTCTGCAATTCCTCTTGCGACGCAAATATTTCGGGTGACCAACAGATGCTGACTGCCTTCAACGACGCCTTCCAAGTCAGGTGATTTAGGAGCGCTGACTGAAATAATGACGCTTAAGCGAGGCGAAATGGTGACTTGTTCTTCCAGCACATTCAAGGCATGGTTTCCTGACGGTGTGCGCGGCGGTAGTGCTTCTTCTGTGGATAACGTTATCGACTTTGCTTTTAGGTTGATGACACCACCATGGAAGCATAAGAAGTCCATGCCAAGGATAACATCTTTCGAGCAACGCTGTAGGACTACGAAGTCTGTAGGATAAATACGGCCGTTAATGGTGACTCTCGTTGTGCAGATTCTTGCAGGCGTTACGAGATGACCTCCGGCTGTGCAGATTTCAGGTGCTTCCCAAGCTGTCCTAACTTTCTTTAACTTCGCGGCGAACGACCCACTGATGACAGAGTAGTCGGCTCCAGTATCGACGAGAGCGGTCCCACTGTGGCCGTCGATAAGAATGTCGAGGTCACTAGTTCGCCGTCTCGCATTACAGTTAGGGCGTGGCGTCGGCTCACGGCTGCGTCGGCTCGTTCCGCTGCTTCAATGTTGCGTCGTCAGGCCACCTTCGGTAAGTGAACTTTCGCCGTCAGGGATTTGCCTGGTTGGCGTTGTGTTCGGAAAGCTCCGTCGCGGCGTCATCGTCGTCAGAAGATCTTCGGTATTTTTTCACACAGCAACCGTGCCTCCATCGGTTCCTGCCCTTAGTTTCCCGGATACGGGCTGGGAGACAGGCCCCGCGCTGGGCCAGAGTACTGCCGGGGGTGCGGTGACATGCGGCGGCTGGGCGACGGCGAACGGGAAGGACTTCGTGGTGTTCATTGAGTTTCTGTCAGGTAGTTGGTGATGTCACGTGGCCGTTCTCCTGGCTGTGGACGTGGTGCATTGATGGCGAAGACACGCAGTCACATCTGTCGGTACTGGCAACGGCAGTATGTGTGTCCGGCCTCGCCGCAGTGGTAGGAGAGCGGGTGGTAGTCATGGGTGCGCCAGACGTCAGTCTTCCTCGGCGAACTACGTAGGGCCGCTGGCGAACGGTAGGACGTTGGTGGGGGTGGTGGCGGCGGTGGCATCTGGTGACGGAAGTGCGATGGGGCAGTGTTTAGGCGTGCGCGTGGAGGAGGGGTGTGGCGGCGGGCTGCAGCAGCATAGCTCATTGCTTGCAGCTGAGGCTCTTGAGGCTGAGAAACGCCCAGCGATTGCTGGATCTTTTGGCGTACGACGTCCGCGATGGATTCCACGTGAGGATGCGCTGAAGGAAGTAATTTTCGCAGCTTTTCTCGCACGATCGCTCGGATTGTCTCATGCAAGTCAGTGATTCCAACCACTTGAATGCTGGCGTAGCTTGTAGACGGGAAGCTACGGTTATATTGCCGCGTGAGCATCTTGAGCGTCTTCTCTATCGTAGATACTTCTGAAATAAATTCGGCGACCGACTTTGGCGGGTTTCTTATCAGCCCGGCGAAGAGTTCCTGCTTCATTCCTCACGTGAGCAGATGGACCTTCTTCACCTTGGACATGTCGGAGTCAGCGTGGCGGAAAAGTTTAATCTATTCTTCCGTGAATAGCGCCACGTTTTTGTTTGGCATTTGCATGCAGGTTTTGAGAAGAGCTGCGGCCTTCTCCTTGCGCACCACACTTGCGAAAGTAGTGAAGAACCTAGCGCGAAAGACATCCCACGTTGTAAGGCTTCACTCTTCATTCTCGAACAAGGTCCGAGCAGCGTCTTTTAAGGCGAAATACACATGCCGGAGCTTGTCATCGTCTGTTCAGTCATTTAAGGCGGCGACGCGGTCGAATCTTTCGATCCAGCTTTCCGGGTCTTCCAGTGGCGAACCACGGAAAGTTGGCGGCTTCTTGGGTTGCCGGAGCAGGAGTGGTGCAGGCTGCACGGGGGCGGTCATGGTTGCAGTAGTTGATGTCGGGATCCGGGTCTGCCTGCCTGCTTCAGGAAAGGGCCCGTGCTCAGGTTGTAGTCCCCTCTAGCTGCGGCTTGTTCACTGTTCAGGGTTAGCGTCCGTGTCTTCTTTGCCGCTTGGGCTGGGGTCGCAGCTTGAAGGGGGCGTCCGGAATATCAAAGAAGCAGCACCTCCACCAGATGTCATGGGGTCGTGACGTGGCAGAAGACAGGAGACTTTGCGTTGGAATTTAATTTTTATTTGGGCGAGCCTGTGCCCGGTAAACGGAAAGTCCAATTACAGTCGCAGTATTGGACTGATAGCGGTGAACGGAGCGTCGACCGTCGATCAACTACTGACAAGCGGCGAAGCGCGTCGGCGTTTATACTCTTGTAGTCGAATGTTCTAGCGTTATCGCTGGAGGTGGCGTAGGCTACACAATAATCTGTACAGTTCGCAGAGTGGGCGTGACCTTATCGAAAAGATCTACTACAGTCCGGAAGCTTCTCGAAAACTGCAGGCGAGGTTCGCGCTGAGAATTGTGTAGTGTTTTGGGACGATAACAAAACTTGGGAAATGGAACGTGGCAGTATGTATGTATGTATGTATGTATGTATGTATGTATGTATGTATGTATGTATGTATGTATGTATGTATGTATGTATGTATGTATGTATGTATGTATGTATGTATGTTTATGTATGTATGTATGTATGTATGTGTGTATGTGTGATTGATTGATATGTGGGGTTTAACGTCCCAAAACCACCATATGTATATGAGAGACGCCGTAGTGGACGGCTCCGGAAATTTCGACCACCTGGGGTTCTTTACCGTGCACCCAAATCTGAGCACACGGGCCTACAACATTTCAGGCTCCATCGGAAATGCAGCCGCCGCAGCCGGGATTTGAACCCGTGACCTGCGGGTCAGCCGCCGAGTACCTTAAGCGCTAGACCACCGCGGCGGGGCATGTGTTTGTGTGTGTATGGGTGTATGTATGTTTGTAAGTCTGTGTGTGTGCGTGCGTGTGCGTGCGCGTGTGTGCGCGCACATGTGTGTGCGTGCGCGTCTGTGTGCGTGTGTGTGTGTGTGCGTGTGCGTGTATGTGTGTGTGTCTGTTTGTATGTGTGCGTGTTAGTGTCTGTATGTGTTCGCGTGTGTGTCTGTATATGTGCATGTATGTATGCATGTATGTGTGTTTATGTGTGTGCATGTATGTATGTGTGTGTGAATGTATGTAAGTGTATGTATCTGTGTGTATGTGTGTAAGTATGAGTGTGTGTATGCGTGTATGTGTGTGTATGTATGTATGTATGTATGTATGTATGTATGTATGTATGTATGTATGTATGTATGTATGTATGTGTGTGTGAATGTATGTATGTGTGTATTTATGTATGTATGTGTATGTATGTGCGTGTATGTGTATGTATGTATGTGTATATATGTGTATGTATGTATGTGTGTACGTGTGTCTGCGCCTATATAAGTGCGTTTGTGTGTGCGAGCGCGTGTGTGTGGTGCACCTGTACGTATGTGTGCGTTTGTGTGTGCGTGCGCGTGGGTGTGCGCCTGTATGTATATGTATGTGTGTATGTATGTGTGTGCGTGTGTGTGAGTGTGTGTTCCTGTATGTGTGTGTGCGTGTGTGTGTCTATTTGTATGTATGCGTGTGTGTGTGTCTGTATGTGTGGATTCGTGTGTGTTTGTGTCTGTATGTGTGTGTATGTATGTGTCTATGTATGTATGTATGTATGTATGTATGTATGTATGTATGTATGTATGTATGTATGTATGTATGTATGTATGTATGTATGTATGTATGTATGTATGTATGTATGTATGTGTGATTGATTGATATGTGGGGTTTAACGTCCCAAAACCACCATATGTATATGAGAGACGCCGTAGTGGAGGGCTCCGGAAATTTCGACCAGCAGGGGTTTTTTACCGTGCACCCAAATCTGAGCACACGGGCCTACAACATTTCGTGTGTGTATGTATGCGTGTATGCATCTGTGTATGTATGTATGTATGTATGTATGTATGTATGTATGTATGTATGTATGTATGTATGTATGTATGTATGTATGTATGTATGTATGTATGTATGTATGTATGTGTGTATATATGGGTGTATGTATGTGTGCATATGTGTGTATGTGTGTGTATGTATGTATGTGTGTGTATGTGTGTTTGGATGCGTGTGTGCGTATGTGTGTGAGTGTATGTGTGTGTATGTATGTATGTTTGTATGCGTGTGTGTATGTATTTATGTGCGTGTATGTGTGTATGCTGTGGGTCCGGCGGCAGCATGGAAAGTCGCTCGCTTCAAATTCTTATGCTCTGGTCTTGCAGATTGCTGCATGCACCGGAATCTACAGTGTTCTGGACGGATCATCCTTTCAAGCAACGTACCCTCTGGGCCGGTCAACGAATGTTTCGTCTATTCCTCGTGCGGCGAAGTAGCTTGCCCGGTACGGCGAAGAAACTTTTTGGCAACCGTATCAGCTGGAACTGAAAGTGAGTGCGGCATGGTGCGATATCAGGAACAAGGCGACATCTGTGACGACACCGGAGCCTATAAAGGCATCGCATCGCCCGCTGCTCTTCAGTGGGTCCGGCGGCAGCATGGAAAGCGCTCCGCTTCAAATTCTTATGCTCTGTCTTGCAGATTGCTGCATGCACCGGAATCTACAGTGTTCTGGACGGACCATCTTTTTCAAGCAACGTACCCTCTGGGCCGGTCAACGAATGTTTCGTCTATTCCTCGTGCGGCGAAGTAGCTTGCTCGGTTACGGCGAAGAAACTTTTTGGCAACCGTATCAGCTGGACTGCAAGTGAGTGCGCATGGTGCGATATCAGGAACAGGCGACATCTGTGACGACACCGGAACGTATAAAGACATCGCATCGCCCGCTGCTCTTCAGTGGGTCCAGCGGCAGCATGGAAAGCGCTCGCTTCAAATTCTTATGCTCTGTCTTGCAGATTGCTGCATGCATCGGAATCTACAGTGTTCTGGACGGACCAATCTTTTTCAAGCAACGTATGCTCTGGGCCGGTCAACGAAGGTTTCGTCTATTCCTCGTGCGGCGAAGTAGCTTGCTCGGTTACGGCGAAGAAAACTTTTTGGCAACCGTATCAGCTGGACTGAAAGTGAGTGCGCATGGTGCGATATCGGGAACAAGGCGACATCTGTGACGACACCGGAACGTATAAGGCATCGCATCGCCCGCTGCTCTTCAGTGGGTCCGGCGGCAGCATGGAAAGCACTCGCTTCAAATTCTTATGCTCTGTTTTGCAGGTAAGCTTAAAGTACAATTTCAAAAGCTATAGAAGTGGCAACTATTTCTTACTGCTGCTGCCGGACCCCCCCTGCAGACCTCATGAATATGTCTTTTGTGCTGATGAATTTCTTGAGAATGCTGTTGCTTGTGTGTGGTGATGTAGAGAGTAACCCTGGTCCTGAGGTCGAAGACATGTTGCGAGAGTTGCTCTCGGGGCAGACGAAAATTGCACAGGAGATAACAGGTCTTTCCTCTAGGGTTGCATCCTTCGAAGAACGATTAACTAAAATTGAGCTGTCCATTGCGTCAATTACTGATGTTGCACCACGCGTGTCTGAACTCGAGAAAGCCGTAGCTGACATTCGAGAGATTGTTAGTAAACTGGACCAAAAAAACGACGATTTAGAGAATAGGTCCCGTAGAAATAACCTGCTAATCTATGGCTTAACCGAAAACTCTGGGGGAAACTTCAGACGAGTTGCTGGAAACAGTAACTGGACTGATTACATCAAAACTAGATGTTAAATGTGGCGATATCGAACGATGCCACAGGCTGGGAGTGCGTAAGAGCAGGTAGCACTAGCCCAAGACCTGTTATTATTAAGTTGCTGGATTTTAGAACTAAGGTTGCTATTTTAAGCAATGCAAGCAAGTTGAAGGGCACGAAAATATTTATAAATGAAGACTTCTCTGAGCGCGTGAGGCAGATACGCAGGGAACTGTGGCGGAATTCAACCGAGATAAGAAGGGATGCGAAAAAAAGCCAGGCTGCACTACGATCATTTGTTGGTGGACAACGTTCGGTATTCTTGGGATGAGAAGAAAAAAGTTATCGTTAACGAAAGCCGTCGGCCGTCTGCTACAAACAATGAATGACGGCTTAGTGCGAAGTCCTTTGCGCTTTGAATTTAAATGCAGAAGCCTAGTTAATAAAATTGCAAATTTTAACTGGCTCATTGAGTGGTCATAGTCCATCAGCTATCTGTGTGACCGGACTTGGTTAAATGAATCTATCCTTGATCATGAATTCTTGCCTCCTGGTTACACGGTTCTAAGAAAAGATAGGCCTTCTGGCCGTGGTGGCGGAGTGGCACTTTTTATTAAAAGTGGTATTGAATTTTCTTTACTGCCAGAACTCCCAAATACTGAATCTATATGGTGCAAACTAATGCTTGATGGTCTCGCTATTGGTTGTTGGTGCTCTCTATCGTCCTCCTAACTCTGCCTCAGACGTTTTTTCGACTGTCAGTGACTATATTGTGGGACAAAGGCTGGACTGTTCTAAACTCGTATTGACCGGCGACTTAATGCCCCCTCTATAGATTGGAATTTGTTACATCAACTGGTCGTGACAGAATAATTTGTGATTCTTTAATTAATCTGTCACTAGCTTTCGATCTATCACAGCTGGTTGATCAGGCTACACGCGATGATTCTATACTAGATCTTGTTTTTGTCAACCATGAGTTGGTTACGAATGGATATCAGTGCAGGGTTGTCGATGGAATTTCCGACCATAAGGCCGTTATTGTTGATTTAAATGTTGCTTGTAAGCCAGTACGACCAACGTTTAAGACTGTGCTGAATTTTGAATGCGCAGACGACGCTTCTATTTTTGCTAAACTTGCAACATGCTTTGACGATTTCTTATCGAGTAGTGACCACTGCAGTATTGATACGTTGACTAACCAATTTTACAGTATAATTAATGAATGTATAGCGCAGTTTTGTTCCTCACAAGAGCATAAAACGTCATGCCAAACACCCTTGGTATACCAGGTCAATTATACAGCTTAAACGTCGTATTAAGCGACTGAGAAAGCGGTGGAGGGTTCACAATAATGACGGGGAGTCCCAAATTAACTTGCTTAAATCTGAACTAAAAGCTAAAATGAGTGACGCCAGAAAGTTTTACTTTAATACCACGTAAGCTCTTTTATGAAAAATAATCCCATGAAGTTTTGGAAAACTATCAATCCTACCACGGCCTGCCCGTCAACCTTCATGATAGATGATGTGTCCTGCTCCGATTCATCCAAAATTTCCGAAGCCTTTAATAAGTATTTCAAACTGTATTTGTAGATGACAATGGAACGACCCCTGACATTCGTAGCAGCCAGGAAATAGATTCGTTTCCAGCAATCGAAATTAGCTACACAGGCGTTCTTAATCTTCTGTTGAATATCGACACTACTAAAGGTGCTGGGCCAGATGGCATACCAAACATGTTTTTGAAGCGTTACGCAGAATGGAACGCTCGTTATTTATCAATAATTTTTGTTAAATCATTTAGAAACAGGTATTGTGCCGACCGTTTGGAAAATCGCCAATGTAATTCCTGTGTTTAATCGGGTAATAAGCAACTCATTTCTAACTACAGACCTATTTCATTAACGTGTACCTGTTGCAAGCTTTTAGAGCACATAATTCATAAACATGTACTTCAGCACCTCACTAACAACAACTCATTGTCCCGTAATCAGCATGGTTTCCGCTCTGGTTTTTCTACAACTACACAGCTCATTGAATTCACTCACGACATCGCTTCGGCTCTTAATACTCGAGGACAGGTTGACGCCATATTCATAGATTATAGCAAAGCATTTGATGTAGTATGTCACAAAAAACTTCTTACTAGACTCAGAAGTATTATTAACGATGACAAAATAATAGGCTGGATAGCTGATTGGCTACGTTTGAGGTCACAATTTGTTACGTTTGAGCATGCGCAGTCATCGTCGTGTGCAGTCACTTCCGGGGTACCACAGGGCTCGGTGCTTGGGCCCCTATTGTTCATTATTTATATTAATGATGTCACACAGATTATTAAGGACACACCAGTGAAGCTGCGATTGTACGCTGACGACTGCGTTTTATATACTAGCGTAATAATGCTCATGAC
>WOVY01001273.1:0-25573 GCA_013436015.1 Rhipicephalus annulatus | reverse complement strand
CCCCTAGTGAAAATCTGTAACTGGGAATCTAACTGGTTTCAACTGGTATTAACTGGTATCAACTGGTCCCAGTTGGGAACTAACTGGTCCCAGTTGATGCCAGTTGCAACTGGTTCCAGTTAGCAACTGGTCCCAGTTGGGAACTAACTGGTCCCAGTTGATGCCAGTTGCAACTGGTTCCAGTTAGCAACTGGTCCCAGTTGGGAACTAACTGGTACCAGTTGATTCCAGTTGCAAGTGGTCCCAGTTAGCAACTGGTCCCAGTTGGGAACTAATTGGTCCCAGTTGAAACTGGTTCCAGTTAGCAACTGGTCCCAGTTGATTCCAGTTACCAACATGTCCCAACTCAACTGGCCACCCACAGGGACCACAGGAATTTCATGAGCATGCCCTTGAACTGGAAGCAGTGCCCAGCTGAAAACCATAAGCAATTCAATTGGAAGAAAATGGTCCAAGTTGTGCCCTAAATAGAAAATGCTAGTTTTTTTTGGTTTTATGAATCGTTACAGTGAAAGAACAGAAAAAAATTGAACTAGATGTATGTGACACACTGCTGCACTTGAAGGAATTGGTTTTATCCATAGGTTTTTTGTCCTACTCATTGTAGGGTACTGTATTACCAGCCTAGTAGTACTTTAAAGGACCAGTATTAGAATAGATTACAATGAGTAACTGTCATCTTGCAAATGGTGAGTTGTGGTTTATAAATGAATTATTTTTTCTTCTTTAGATGTCAGCCTCTTTACATTGTTTACCTCGATATTAGAATAATCTGAACAGTTTACTTAATCTCGTATTTTTGAAAATCCTATTATTGTGAAATATTTCATATCGAAATTGAGCAACACAGTGCACTCAGTCGTACGCTTTAGCATAATTACATTGAACTAATATCAAACAGCTGTTGTCAATCTTTTTACATCCATCACGGCCTGATTGACGCCCGAGTATTAATATTATCATCTTGTTGGAGCATAATAGTCTTGTGTGCAGTACAGCGGTTACTTCCGTGCAACAACTAAATGTGGGGTAGTGCCGACAGTTATCCCAACTGAGACTACTGCCGACATGCTGCAGACACAACTATATTAGAAGCAAATGGCTTGTGACTTATTGCATGTGGCTGAACAGCACGAAAGGTTTATTCATACAAGTACATTCATCCAAAGGAACATAACCAAAGGTTACACGATTAAACCCATATAATAATACAAGCAAAAGGGATTGCTTGAGTACTATTTTGAGAACAGTAGTAGTGAATTTAATCATTGGGTTCGCCTGGAAAATGTGCAAGTGCCTTTGAAATGGTCCCCATACTTGAGTATTTCTTTACTGCAATATTAATCATTCAGTTTTCTTTGTCGACCTCATAAAAGTCACAATAATACTGATATCAGGACATAATTTTACTGCTGTAATACTGATGTCACAGTGGCACAAGCTATAACAGAGCAGGCTCACTGGTTCTGAATAACTTCCAGGTAAGAAATTCAATGTTCAAGTTCCATGCTGCTCTATATACTGGAGGTGAAACAGTGAAAATGCGTCAGCTGCAATGCATTTCTTAAGCATGCAGCTTCCTTTTGAGGTTACCGATTTTACAAGCTTGTTCTCGGTTAATAGTAATGAAGGAATTTAATACAGCATTTCTGGCCAGTGACATATTTATTTTGTAGGCAGCAAATGGATCAATACTTATTCAGTTTTCTTTGTAGACCTCACAAAAGCCCCAATAATACATAGGGCAGAAATAAACTTGCAAATCAAAATCTGTTCATGGGCATGCCTTTTGGTTTTTGAAACAATGCTCTCAGTTGTCATGAAGATGAAGACAGTCCCTTGACAGACACTCAGCATATACCCAAGGTAATGGCATCCCGCTGCCAGCCTGACAATAAAGTAGTCTCTTCTCATATTCCTCTCATGCTCTATACACAAAAATCTCCATCAGTAATGTAAACAGTATTCAGGGAAGATCACAGAAAATATCACAGCCATAGAATACATCAAGTTGACCACATCAAGTCAAAAAGGGCCCCAGTGTGATGCTACTGACCTGCATATGGTCTTTACCACTGACCTAAAGAATGTATTCAAAAATTTTCATAACATTCGAGGAAGTAACAGTCACTTCCTGGTAACATTCAATAATTTAGACACACGAAGTGAAGAACACAAACATCTTAAGTTGTAAATGTGGACTTGAGGCTAGTTGTTTAAAGTTGGGTGAGATTTTGTTTGGTGATAAACTCAATTTTGAGATTTTGCAATCACATGAGAGAATTATTTTTCAGCATCTATATGAAAGTTAGGCCCTGATGGTTCCCAAAATAACTTTTTGTCCTTTGAAAGACGTGGCACAAGATTAAAAGCGAAAAGAACGTGTGGTCGAGTTGTTGATTTGAAAACCTAGCTAAATACTAACTGCAAAAAAATTTATGTGGTGCACACCCCTAAATTTTTTATAGCAAACAGGACAGTGGTGGTTTGTAAGTGCACCACATCCACCCTGACACTGTTTGTTTGTCACATTATTCAGTTATCAACCTTGTAGCGTGGCTATATGTCCAAGAAAGAAGTAAAGTGCACTGCTATGAGCATGCCCCCAATTGTGGATAATATTTTTACATGGTTATAATGGTGAAGGCCTCAAAACACAAGCTATGCAACCAAAAACTCTAATGGACAAACTTGTCCCCAAGAAATCACAAGTCAAAGTACAAGGAATGCACCCTGTACACTCACAGTGGTGATCACAGTCATTGACACTCGATCTGATCAACAGTAAAGCATGTTACAAAATTGCAGATTCCTATTCTAACCATTGGTAGCCAGGTAAGTTCCAGAATAAACTACATTGTTCGAGTTGAGCCCACATTCTTATAAGAACAACCTAAAATAATAGGGAATGTTGGACATGCTGGCATGGCATGAGCAAGGCAGTAGTTAAATGTGTAGCATGTCAGTTACATGCAACTCCGAGTGCGTTCACACTTATCATAAAAAGTATAACATGACACCTTTAAAATTTTCCAAAAAGCTAAATGCAAACAAAAATCAGGTAATCTTTTTATGGGAAACGATTGGCAAGATTACAAAAAAATTGCCTTTCGTTCCAGTCAATCCACAGGCATGGAGCTGCCTGCCTGTCCACTTCGACGACATTCTGTGCCACCCACTTCTGAACACATGAAATGTGTGTTGTGCCGAAACACAGAGAACTAACATAGCTGTTAGACACAAAATAAATCCTTTTTCTGTCACTGCAGCTAACTGACACAATATGCTGGATCTTAGCATGCATATTGTCTCGCAGTCGTACAGCTGTGCAGTTAGTTTTTTGAGGCCTTTGATATTGTTCGCTGTGGAACATGCGTCCAGAGATGCGAACTCTATCATATTCCTCAACAGGCCCTGTGATTTGGTGTGGGACTTGCGCTTCAATAATTCTATGAATGGACTCACTGACAGCTCTTGGTTTTCCCAAAAGGGCCAGCGACTCTTCTTTGTTGCACAAATCAGAGCACAAGAAATTCTTAACTTGCTCACTAGCGGCTGCATTGTGTGCGCCAACTTTGCTGGCCATAAGCACTCTGCTCATCACTTGGTGAGGCACTCCTTTAGCGGAAGTGACGAGCTTTTTAATCTTTCCTAAGCCCGCCTCAAAGACAAAGCAAGAGTGTGCCCAGAGTGGCCCTTGCATTGTAACACTTTTTGCAAGGTGCAACAACAAGTGTACATTCGAAGTCATTTCCTTCTTAGAGTAGAGAACTTGGACTTGAATAACAAATTGCACAAGACACTCAGTGCTATCCCTGATGTCTTTGGCTGAGACAGTATCTCCAAGTAGGAGGTATACAGCTTTCACCAGCAAGCTAAAGTGTTTGTGGTACTTGCCAGGCAAGATTCTGTGAACACAAACAAGGCTGTAATACAACAGCCACTGTTGCCACTCGCTTGCCTTCCAAAACTTTCTCAGTTCAACAGATCTTGGCAGGCGCGTGATGCATTGAGGAGGCTTAATGGCACAAAGCCTTTCGTCAACCATCCTAATCAACTGTGGCGACCCTATATAATATGGAGCGCCTACACCAGACATCCACAGCTCCATAAACTGGCGTGTGACACCAAAAAAACCCCATGCATATAATCAGGCGTGAAGCCCCACACAATGTCAAACCCCACCAAATTAATTAATGGGGAAGGCCCTTTAACTCCTCGCACATTAACACCAGTCCTGTGCACTTCAGCCATGTCTTGCATCATCCCTTCTTTAGTCCTGTCGGGTGGAGCTTCAGCGCTTATAGGGTACTTGACTGTTCCTGCAAAATAAAAATGATAGAAACAAATTAAATACAAAACTCGGGAGGGTGGGCAAAAAAACCTTTGCAGCAATGAATACTAGATTTTTCTAACTGGTAATAATATTCCTGCAAATGTCAGGTACTCCTAACTGCTGTAATAATGCATACAGATGTGAAGGCCACATGAAGCTTTCTAGAAGTTTAAAGTAAAGAAGAAGGCTAGCATGTCTTGAATGCACGTTAACTTTTAGTGTGACAAAAATACTTTAAGAAAAGAATGCGTGAAAATAAAATTAAGTAGGATGTAATAATAATGCACAAACCAAATTTCAGTAACAAATAGTGATTGTGAAGCTGATATCCAGGATGTAGTCTGTCAGATATTTTTGTACACAAGTCAGTTTGCTTACCTTCAATGCATTTGTGCCAGGTGCAAACACCAGCCACACCCAAAGTATCCATTATACTGGACTGTGTTCTGCATCAGAGCCCTGGCTGGAGCATCGGCTACAGCAGCGAAACAATAGACCTGTAATGTAACAAAAGAATATAGTTTTAATGAGAAATGGGACAGTGCTATATGGTTTTCAAATTCAATCATACTCAAGTCTGGTCGGGATAAGATTTCTCGGTCCCGATTGCCTACTTTGTGCAAGCAGTAGAATGAGGCTAATCGTGGTGTAGAATGTCAATCTGAATCTGGCACAATTGTGAGTTCAAGTGGCTGTGCGACAGTGGTATTAAACTTGGCTCAAATGCTTGTGTGTTGACAATATGTATTTTTAAAGCAGTACCAGTATTTGTTGTAACATAATTTTAAAAGAATTATAGTTAAATCAGGCACTTCACCAAAAGTCAAGAATATTTCGTGCATTGCTCAGTTTTAAAGCGTTATATAGCAGTTAAATTAGACTAAAATGAAAGCTTTTTCATGAAGCCAAAAAAAACTAGTATCACTACAGTAGTAAGTTTTCATTTGCCTTCTCTTTTGCTGTTTCTTTTTTAGTTTTTGGTTAAGGAATATGCGGAAGGACACAATATGCATCTAAGTTTGCTAGGAGGAGACTACACAATGAAATAGAAGTGGCTCACTTTGATTGAAAGGTCTCTCCATCACATGTCCACTCGATACCACTCCTGGTAAGCGAGTCCATTTGCTTCGTGAATGCCTCCAACACCAATGTCATGTCTGGGTGGCACTGTCCATACCACAGTGTAGCAACAGTAAACATTTTTCAAACGCAATCCGGGCGGCACTCATTAATTGTCGTCTGCACGGGCCATATCGAAAACTTGGATGAGTTGAACACAGGACTACCATCCGAGTTTATGGTCATGTGATGTCCATAGCGCCAAGACCCAGTTCTTTTCTTTGGTGCAGATACAAACTTCCGTCTGTAAAGTCTGTCATAGAGGCCGGCGTGGTGAACGATGTGCAAGTGCATTTAAAGAGTTTTTAAGTGACCTGGAAGTATCTTGAGACGAAAGAAATTGAAGAAATCTGTTGCCCCATGGGAAGGGTCACAAAAAAACTTCCTTGCGCAGTAAGGGTATCTCCACTGTACAACTGTTTGGCATTGTGTACATGTTGCATTGAATTCTTTTCTTTCTTAAGGTCCCCGTCACATTCGCCGAGAAGGCAAATGCAGTTGGGACAATAGAAATGAAAGCCCATGCTATCAGTGGAGACTCCCGCAAATTTCTTAAACAGAAACTTCGTGTCAGGGAGATCCTTTCTTTTCATTAAAAAACTGACTAGTTTCATCAGGTGTTCTACCTGTGTCCACGCCAGGCCAAAGTTAACAGCAAAGTCCATGACTAGGGTCACGATGTCTTCAGCAGATAAATCGGAGTCAATTGAGGAGCCATCAGTTTCACGATCATCCTCCTTTGCGTTCTCTGCCAGGGCTTCCTCATCGTCGCTCGGTCCCGACTCTTCGCACTCGTCGACTTCATCGTTTTGCCCAGACGGCGAACTGGCGAATTATCAGCAGGTTCATCTGCAGCAGCATTACCATCAGACATCACGTTTTCCACTTGGCTAGTGTCAGTCGCGAGGCGAGACGCCCTGTACCGCGTTGATCTGGGCAGCTCTTTCCATCGAAGGATGGCTCTAGATATAACTTCCGTCGTTTAGGCGTCCGGGACATGTTAGCGGTACAGAATGTACACTTCGAACTGTGGTAAAATGCCTTCAGTCTAATAAAAAAAATACAAATCGATATGTATTAGCGTGCGCTTGAGTGGAAATCTTTCGATCCACGAAAGCGCAAACGCCATGCAAACGACTTGAGATCTGGATTCAGTCGGCTTTGTAACGGCTTAGCAATGAAGTGAATAATAGGTAATATATTTTTATTTGCATTCTAGCACCGAACGTTACAGGTTTTTATTTATATATAGGCCGTTTCTTTAACAACGTTATTTATGAATTTGTACGCGTTTAAATTCAGGCCAGGCCAAGCAGTTTTGGCTTGGTTGGTTGAGCTGAGCGAAGCCGGGCCAAGCTGAGTACAATCCCTTTGTGTCAGGCCCGCGTTACCCACGTGCGCGCTGAGCCCGTTGACTGTCATATTTGGTTCGATATAATGTTCGCGCTAAGTTCGCTTTCTAGATAGTGACCATGCACATGACACTCGTAGATATGTTGTGCGAGTGGAGGATATCCATGATTTTCATCCGAAGCACGAGACGGATTTCGATGGCAAGGCAGTGTAATGTCGTTCACTGGGAGGATGAAGCAAACGGTGACGACACGGGTGAATATAAAGCCCAGATACTTCGACTTGGCGGTAAGTGCATCCATCTACCCTGATCTACGCGTTAGTCTAATATCCACACTTGCACTTTCAAGCCACAGAGAAAGAAGCTCGGGAATCGCCAAAAGAATTCCGATCCCTAAAAATTGCAGTTGAGGAAGGCTCGGACGTTGAAGGAGCTGTGACCAAGAAGGCCACTGTAAGTGCGCACTTGTTTCATTCGCAAATCTTTTTTTTTAGGTGTTTCTCTTTTTTTCGAATCTATTAAGGAAGTGCGAATTATTTTAAGATATTGGGAGTATGTCTAATCCAAATTTGCAGGCTGCAAAGAATGAAAAAAACAGCTGTCAACCGAACTGCAGCAAAAAAAGACCGGTACGAGGCAGATCTTGAAAAAGCAGATGAGCCACGCTCTCCGACAGAACTCGGAACAAACTGTGAGCGTGTATTAACTATATAATACCCGATTTCCTTAAACTTCTTTTCTTCTTTTCACTGTGAAAAAGCTTCAGTGAAGCAAAAAAAAAAAATGTTTACGCAGCGAAAAACGCGACTGAGTTCATCATCAAGCCTCGGATGACTCTCTCGTGTCCAGCTCAGAAGTAACAGAAGAGAAGAAAAAAACCAAATTTGGAAAAAGAGAGGCAAGGAGCTGCGGCAAGACAACATCTTCTTGCAAGAGCAAGTTAGCTCACAGCAGGTGCTGTTAAACTCAAATTTCTGAGGTGTAAGTACAATAATTATATATTGATTTTAGTTCTTAAAATGAGAAAGTTTTTTATATGTTGATGACAACCTGTTAATTTCATAGCTAGTGAGCATTTCTTGAATATTTTGACAGTTGAAGACCTGCAGCACAGCAAGAGGCTGACGTTGAGAGCTGCACTGTACAAGCTAGAAAGGAGACAGCAAAGGCCACAAGCAACCTAGGTGCATATTCATTTTTGTTATTAAATTTAGTGTTATTAGTTTCATACTACATAGAATTGACAATCATCTGTAGCATATAGCATAAGAGCACTTCTTGAGCTAGAGTACTTAAAGCAGTATTCCCTTCTCATGTAATGGATCAAGATGCATAATCGGTTACTTCATAATCACTAATTATTTTCAGATTTACTTAAAGCACTTTGCAGTATACTATTTGCAGTCCAGTGAGTCAACAAAGCTTGTTCCTGCTGGGAAAGAATTCAAAGGATCATGCATGTTTGATGACTTTTGCCTTGAGACTTGCTAGGAAATGCAATGTTGCACTTCCTTAGCAAATGACATTTGACACAATGAAACACACAAGTAACCAGGATGTTCATGTATTGCTTCCATCACTGCATGAATTGTATGTGCAATAGTATTAAATATAAAATTAGCAAGTTTTGTAAATTGGTGTACTATGCACACAGATCTGATTTTTTTGCATGCATAAATGAAGGTAAAATGATGCATGCCAAAAATTGCAAGAGGCTAGATTATTTTCTCAATACAGCCTTTGTAACTGATTTTAAAATTGGCAAAAAAATGCAGTAAAGTCCATTCAAGAGACTGTGCCTGGGTCACCGAGTAAGTTGGAGGATGTTTGTCTATTCCTGTGAGATCTAAATTTGGCTTTTTCACACCAGATGCTGGCAGTCTACACTCACGAAGTGCCATTGATGGTAAGGCTTTAGGTTTATTTCTATTGTATTGCTTACGTGTAATTATAACAATGCAAAATATTTATGCAGACTTCATAGAGGAACCTCCCACTTCGATGACTGGTGAGTTACAGGCTTATGTGTAGTATTTGTGTAAACATTTAGCTTTGCTCCTTGTGTTTCCAGCATGTGCAGCAAAAGAATCTGATGACCTGCCTAGTCCAAGTAGGCTTTTTACTTGTGTGCTTCTATTGTAGGAAACTACTGAATTTCCATGTTTCACAAATTTGCAACATCTTTTTCAGGGAAATGTTTTTCATATTTAGAAGATGGCTCTGTGAGTATATATTTTGCACTTACCTGTGAAGTTCAAGCACACAATGAAATTAGCATAATGTTGCATTCTTTGAACATGATTGATGCAAATGGTCAAAAAGTAAATAATTTCAAATCTATACTGTAGATGCCAACATAAATTGTAGCATGTTATATGTTCACACCAGCAACTATGGTAGCTTGAATTAAATGTGTTTACATTCAGTAAATTGAGTGATTGCATCCCAACTAATTGTCACTTCATTACATTATACTTACATCTAGCTTCACAGCACTGATTTAGTTACAGCACTCATTTGTAATCTTAGTGACCATGATTTACTATTATCTTTGTGCACACAGCCTCTTTTCTAATATAATACTCCTATTGAGGACAGAACACACTATATTCAAAATTTGCAGATCCCTTCACATTGACATCCCGTATAATCATGTGATTTTGGGACATGAAACCCATGATATATTATAAGCCGTGTGAAACAAACTGCCTGCCGAACAGCTCAGAGGTGCCTCCACAATAACGATGTGCAGCTACTTGGCATGTTGCCAATGACAGTGGTGCAAAACAGCAGCAGTTGTTGGTAAGTTTGTGAAATCTTCTGCAGTACATGTTACATTTTAGCTTCTAGAAAGTACAGGTGGCTTGTATACTTGCCCTTGTCAATTTCGGTAGCTAGATATATTACCAATACCACAGATAATTTGGACATTTAGAAACACTATATGAGGTGGCAAAAGCATGTGCATATCCGAATACAAATCGAATAGTGGCCCTGCGAATATTTTAATTCGTGAATTGAATATGTGCTCTTCAAATTCTCAAATACTGAAAGTCGGCAACACCTACATTATGGAACATGTAATAATTACATATGCCCTAAATTGTAGTATGCATTAATCATCATATATAGGTTGACATCTGGTGTGTATGTCTGCTAACAAAAAATTAAATACAGGGCTACCAAAAATATTGTTTAAAGTACCTGTATCTAGACCGCTGCTGTCTTTTTGCCAAAGTGGCGCGAAAATGCCTCCTCTCTCACGTGAATATCCGATAGCGTGCGTGGCAAAGCCAAGGAGCATTTCAAATCTCTTACATAGTCCGGTGCTCACCAGCTGGTAAGCATACAATAAACTGCAGTGATGCAAGGCTGCCCCCCCCCCTTCCCCACACAACCTGTTTCACAAGTCAAGTAAACAAAAAAAGAAACCATGCTCATTACCACATTCAGAAAAAAATTATATTGCACAAAAACTTGTAATAATAAAATTTTTGCTATTCAATATTTGTACGCCTGCTAAGTTGAACTTCTTTGTCAGCCAATAATAATTACAGGAACAAGATGTTGCATCGCTCTCTTCCTTGATATTTACAGTTTCATCTTCAAAAGGGCATCTGCCTGACGCCTATTCAGGCAAAAAGAATTCTGTCTCACAAGAAGGCAAGGCTGGTGGTGAAGGAAACGGCACAAGCCATATGGTCCCAGAAAGGGCTAGCGTCACACAGTGTTAAAGGTGGCGTAGCTCCAGGAAGAAGGAACCTCGGCGAGGTTGCAAAGCCTGCGCTGACACCTGAAAAGGTCGCGGTTCTGGAAGGTTGGTCTGCTGTGTATATGTGCTAAATCTATCCTGAGAAGTGCACGTAACATGTCACCTGTTCTTTTACAGAAACACTCAACCATTGGTCGCATGTGACAGGCGTCGACTCGTCCATTGCAGCCCGAAACTTGACCAGCATACTAACTGAAAAAATTCAGGATTGCATCAAGGCAGAGCGACGAAAACCTCCACAGTAAATGTACTGCGAAATGCATTCAATCCATAGATAACCCAACGAAGACCAAAGACTAGGGCTGTGCAATGTTTTTTCTGCATTAATAATAGAATCGTCTCATATACACTCAACATAAGTCCTTTGGAGTCTTTCATGTGCTTAGAATGCTCATTTGCACGTTCAAAGTTAAGAACATCTCAACTGGGAATGCGTTCTAACTGGTCCCAGTTGTCAACTGGGAATGCATTCTCAACTGGTCCCAGTTGCCAACTGGGAATAGGTTCCCAACTGGTCCCAGTTGCCAACTGGGAATAGATTCCCAACTGGGAATAGATTCCCAACTGGGAAAAATTCCCAACTGGAAAAGTGTTCCTTAAACCAGTTCAACTGGGACCAGTTGAAACCAGTTAGATTCCCAGTTACAGATTTTCACCTGGGTGACTAGAAAGGGATCATTAATCTCTAAAAGTTTCAACTTTTTCTGCACAAACATCCCTAAGGCGTTTTGCCAAGAGCCCTTCTCTGTAACGATGACACGAAATGGCACATCGACTTTGTGTGTCTTTGCCGAAAAAAAACATCTCTAGGGCCAACTTCTCACTTTTTTCTACCTTTCTTGCTATTTCAGACAGGTTAAGCTGCGTGCACAGTTTTTTCGCCTTAGATTTGACTTTGACCAGGTCAATACCACTGCACTTTTGGAAGACGGATGTGACCGCACTTACAGCTTTCTTCAGGTACAAGTCTTTGTTGAGGACCGCGAAGCCTCCCTCCTTGTCCGAAGGCACCACGCACAGTTCGTTGTCTCGGAGATGTGAAATTGTCTTGCTTAAAGGTAGACTACTTGCGCACGGCTTTACTTGCTGCAGCACATCTACTCCTTCAGACACGCACCTGTTACAGTCCTCTTGTGGAGCAAGGCTTGAAACACGTCTCACTATGGCCAGAAGATCCGGTGCGGTGTACTTCTTGTCTACGGCATACTTGGGGCCTAAGCTCAACGTCCGCCGTACGAAGTCTGGAAGAACTACGTCACCACACGTGTGCACAACACCATTCACAAATATTAACAAGCTTGTGTTCCTTCAGAATCATGCATTATGTCATACCCTCCATACTTTTTTCGGCACCTTACAAGCTCTCTCAGCTAGCCAAAATGACATGTGTAAACAATAGGCCCAAACAATCTTGCACTGTCAGGCATAAAACTCAGTTTGTCAGATGTGTCACGAAGGTAGTTTATAGAATTCCGCTATCTTGTGGTGCGTGTTACATCGGGCAGACTGGGAGATGCCTAAATGAGCGCCTGCGCGAGCACGCACGCAATGTGCGCACTGGCAGTGAGGGTTTTTTGGCTCAGCACGTCAGTAGGTGTGGCTGCATTGCGCAGTTCGAAAGCACGGTCGTAATGTACAGGCACAAAGACGATCATACCCGTATGATCGTCGAAGCGGAAAAAATGGCACGGGAAACAGAACACTGCGTCAGCAAACCGTCGATCGTTAGCTCTTCTAGATAAAGAGCTACAGTATCTGGCAAGTGGCGCACATGGTCCATGAATCTGCTTTTGTCAAACGTTCACGTTTTGTTGATTGTTAAGTGCTAAGTTATCATTTTTGTAGATTTTTGTGTTTTCTTTTTCTGTTTCAGACATATATGTGGTTTGTGAAAAATAAACCTTCAGTTGATAGTCTGCGCTTGTCCTTGTATCTTCTTGTCGTCCGTGTTTACTACCGCGCAGTTACATACGTCGATCATGCATCACCAACTCGCCCAATCGTCCACCTTGATCAAAAAATATATGTTGCCAATTTAGAGCAAAACTTTCAAATGTAGGACATCATACCGAACCAGCGATACTACAACTGAACACATAACTGAAATTATGTTTTTGGAAGTGTGTCTGCAACCACATTGCCAATTGCTATACGAGTTATTGGTTTGAAACAATAAAGTGGTTAAATGCAAGTGTAAACAGCATATGTTGCTACTTACATGGTGAGTTCAACTTTAAAAATTCTCAAGCAGCGACATTTTTGCATGGAAAACTGGCTTCCAGAAAATTGCTGAGGGAATTACTAATGACAAACAGTTGCCTGCCATTCAGTAAGTACACCTCTAGGGGCAGTGCCAGCAGGGGGGGAGGTTGTGGGGGGCTGGAGCCCCCTGAAAATTTCCACCTGCTCCCCCCCCCCCCCCTGCCACCACAAAAGCAAACATAGTGAAACACAGCACAGAAGTTCTCAGCGCCCCTGCCCCTTGAAGGAACTTGCGTATCATGGGTGACCCCCCATAGTGAAGAAATCCTTGCGCCACCCCTGTATGCCTTTGTTTTCTGCTACCTGTCATTTTGTTGTCGCATTGGTAGAGCAACCGCCCGGAAAGGCGTTGGTCTCTGGTTCGATACCCGGACCAGGATAAATTTTTCGGCAACTAGCTTTTCCTTGTGAGAAATCCGTACAGATTTCTTTGTGGCCTCGTGCCACAAACGGGTGGTTGTCTAGTTTCCCTTTCTGAACCATTCTGCCCCCTTGCAGGTTTCCCTACAACTTATTTGCATTACTTTGTTGTCTCATGTTATACAAAGCAATTTATTATTTCACAAATATTAACAAGCTTGTGTTCCTTCAGAATCATGCATTATGTCATACCCTCCAAAGGAACCATGTGTTTCAAATGATGCATGCTGCTTTTATTTCATGTTTTTCAGTAGAAGTGACAAAATCAAAGCATTTCAATCTAAATAATTTCTGGCAACACACGTGACATATCCAAGTGCGAGTGTTCATTGGCCCAAAATAAAGAATCTCTTTTGCATGCTTGCGGTATGGACATTATTATGATGATAAGAATAGAAGCGTCTTTCATGCTTCCCGAGAAGCAAAAAAAGATGTGCATTCATGCAAAACGGTTTGCTTTTGTGTGCGACCAACACAAGTAGTGTTGACCAACAACCTACGCAAAGTGAAATCTTACATTGCATTTCTACATTAGGACAAAACTATTTACTTTCTTATGGGTGCTCGCATGCTAGTCATAATATCTGCTGAAGTCACTGTAGTGCTCAGATTCTAGTGTTACGGCGTATGTGGTTACTGTAACTCATAATGATTCCTTCAAAAAACTGTGCTGGTGGCTACGTATGCTTTGGTACCACATTATGTAGGCTGAATTTTCACTGGAAGGATAAAACCACCGTGCTATGCGAATAAAATATTATAAGGTATGCCAGTAATTGTCATCTGCTTTCGTTTTCAATTTTATGTTTGCCAGCACTTGTTTGCTAGTGCCAACCTTGCTATTTCTTTTTGCATATTCCTCAGGATTATGCAAGGAAGATGTTGCGACGTGAAACTCAGCTTGTAAAATATTCTTGCAGGACATCTTCAACTCAGTGTGCACTCAAGGAACAGTGCATCATGGATGCGTCCACTTGTTTGAAACAAACTGAGTGTGAACTTTGTTTCGTACAAGCACATGCATCGAAGATGCACTGCACTTTTTCTTTTTATTAACTTCAGTGTGACTGACTTAATGCTGCCGCCATGTCACATGTGGTGTACACTGCTGTTGCCAGCAGAAAATAGACTTTCTTGTATTGCTTTCCAATCAAATTCTGCGGTCAATATTTTTAACACTCCTAATCATCGCTCCCAAAGAATTTCTCTCAGTGAACGCCTGAAACAATTGTAATGAAATTCGGTTGACTTTCATTTCTGGACTGTGCCTGTCTAAACTGAGCATTTGTTTAGACTGCCACAATATAATGACGTGAGCATGTGTTCACCAGTAAGAAAATGAGGCTGGTGTGTGCCCATAGGATATCCCTTCCGAGGCATTTGTATGTAAATGCAAATGCCCCTGGAGAAAGAGGATGCATCCTGACAATGTAAGGGGACAAGAGGACAGTTAGGTTGTCATGAAGTTAGAGGCTTTGGACATGCAGTGTCAAATTTACGAAATCTTCCATCAACTTACAGTTTTTGACTGGAGACGTCTCTCGTTGATGTGTTAGGGAATGCAGTATCTGGTGAGGAGTTTAAAAAGCAGGCCAGTGGTCCATCAGCCAGACTAAAAGTCTGTCCAGTGTGTGTAGGAAACTTTGCTGTCACGACGAAGAATCATTTGTAGCTGTTAATTAGCAGGCCAACTGACAGCCTTCCTTAGTGTAATAAGAGGCTACAGACAGCACTGTGCACTATGATCAGTCAAGGCTGTTAGCCAGGAATGTTTAAAGTGTACAGTCAATCCCTATTTGAAGGTTATTACGCGAGCCACAGCCAAGAACTACAGTATTTCCATGTCCCAGAATACAATTTCGAGAAGAAGGTGGTATCACGCAAGCTAAACACACTCTTTTTGCTCTTCCTTAAGCAGCGATCACTCCCACCTGGAGAAGCTGTTTAAATGAAGCAGTGCCTAGCACCAGCTGTAACATATTTTCCCAAGTAATTCTGTAATCGGTTGTGGAGATAGAAGCCCACGAAGAATCGCACAACACCCTTCCTATCCGCTCATATCTAACACCTTGAACCGTGCTGGATCACAAATACACCATGTGTACCAACAGTACATTTCCCGGCTTCCTGTGTTGACACATTGGCCACTGAACCAAAACTACCCACCATGGCTGCTTGAGCTACTAACTATTGAAACGTCAATAGAAGACTATGCAGCAAACATGAAGTGCCAATCGTTGCAGCACAGCAGTTGGCATCACATCATCTGTTTAGCAGGTACCAAGGATACACTCACGTGTACACTGACGGCACCGTCACCAAAGAGACAGCGACATCAGCATTCATAATTCCAGAATTGCGCGAAGAATATGCATGTCGGTTGGGCCACCTCTCCTATTCAACAACGTCACAGCTCGTAGCGATTTTGCTAGCCGTAAGCTTTATTAAACTGTCAACAACACCAAGAAAATGGGTGGTAATTACAGACTCTCTGGCAGCACTGGCATGTTTTGAAAATGCCACTTCAAGACACATTGATGTGCGTATCGTATACGCTATTCTAAAAGAGCTTTCAGAAGCTACGAAGTCGAATCATCGAGTGGCATTTCAGTGGGTTCCCAGTCACTGCGGAATTAAGGGAAATGAAATGGCGGATGAGTTGGCGAAAACCGCTCATAATTCTATGCAAACGTGCCTCATTCCGGTATCTCAATATGACGTAAATAGAATTTTATGAACAACAAAATGTGAATAATGCCTGTATACCTGCTTCAAAGACAAAACAAAGGAATCGATCATATATTCCGTTGATCCTAATCTTGAATACCAATTAGACCATTACCTCCCAAGATGTATCGACACACTCATTCATCGTCTACGACTCGGAACTGCTTACACAAAGCACTTTCTACTTCGTATTCAGCGTGCAACATCGTCAGCATGTTCATGCGGCCACGACGACAAGGATATCTGTCACCTCTTGCTCGACAGTCCGAAACACAACACACCGAAGGTGACTAGAACAAGAACTGCATAAGTTAGATCCCGAGCGGCCATTTGCGCTGAATAAAATACTAGGTTCATGGCCATCCAAAACAAATGGCAAAGCAATGAAGGTGCTGCAACAGTTCTTCGAAGAAACGAAGATTTGTGACGACTACTGAGCGGACAAAAGTTAAAAGTGAGCGTGGCGTCTACGTGTTTGTTCTGCCCATAGGAGAACTTTTGCTCTCACTCATGTAGGACTGCTGTATATATGTATATATGCTACTGGTTTTTTTATATTTTTGTGTGTATCAATCAGGTGGAAAGGGGGTAGCCTCGCTAAGTAACGGTGACAAAAACTCCTCCGTTTATTTTCTATTTCAATAAAAAAAAAAATACATTTGGATTGCGACGAAGGAGGGGCTCAAAACTGAGAGAAATTAAATGTGTACATTTGGCCTAATGGGTGATTGTTGTAGCATGCAACAGGCAACGAGAGAGAGAAGAATGCACAATCTTGATTTGCACTGTTTATGCCACTAGGCCCCTGGGATGTTAGGCAAGCCAACAGTCGCACGGCAACTTTTATATCTCGTGCAACTGTACAAGTATGTTGATAGGCAAACGTGAAGAATACAGAAAATCCTGTTTAGTGAAGCCAACAGTCGCACGGCAACTTTTATATCTCGTGCAAATGTACAAGTATGTTGATAGGCAAACGTGAAGAATACAGAAAATCCTGTTTAGTGAAAAAAAAAAAAGGTAGATCCCTTAAGTTGGTCTGGGCCAGGTGTCGACCCAGTGTGAGCACATTCCGGTACAGCCAAGTCACAACCTTGCCCTATCGTGCGCAAGGCAGATACCCAGACCCGGTGCCCAAGCTCGAAAAGTGCTGCCTCAACCTCAATCTATGTGTATTATTGTAGCTGAAGCTTGGGTTCGACTAGCGTTAACAAATCAGACCCACAAATGACATTTGTTTTGTTAACGAAACACATCACTTCAAGAAAAGAATGGTACTCCAACACAAGTGTCAATGAGTTGCCACACTAAAATAAGTGTGCCACTAGCTTCACAGTTACTGCAATCAGAAACAGTCAATGTGAGTGAGAGAGAGAGAATTTATTTACAGAAAGGTAGAGAGAGGTCGGCCTGAGCTATTATTGGCTCTGGCCTGCTATTCTACACTGGCGAAGGGTGATTCGGGAGTGAAAGAGTGATGAATGACGATGGTAAGGTAGAGAGATGATATGTTCTTATTGGGCTGGGTAACTCTACAGACGTGCATCCAGTCCAGTGGCTTCTAAAAAAGCGATGAGGGCTCGTATAACCACATGTGTGCTGCTGGCGTCAGGCCAAGGACCTAACACAACCTCATCGGTTAATGGTCGATTAATATATCGGCCAATCGAAGATATCAGTTGCTGACGTTCGCTTGCATATGCTGGACAGTAGCAAAATATATGTTCGAGCGTTTCTGGCAATCGACAGTGACCACAATTGGAACCTTTGTCATTACAGCCAATCAAGTGGGTGTAACGTCTCGTGTAAGCCACATCGAGGCGAATGCGGTGGATAATGCATGAGATGCTTCGCTTTAACTTGTGAGGCATACGGAACTTCATTTCCGGGTCCCATTTGTGCAGCCGCTTGTGCTGGTGTTCTCGTTTTTGCCAGTGCTCTAAGATGGAGTTGCGCATTACGCGTCGAAGTAGAATGTTAGTGCCTTGTCGAGAAAATGCGATGCACACTTCCGGGGCACTATTTAAAGCTCTCTTAGCTTCAGCGTCCGCCGCTTCATTGCCCATTATGCCACAATGAGCAGGTATCCATTGAAATGTTACATCATGTCCATTTTTTGTAGCAATGCCAAGAAGCTCTGCTATTTCATTCGATAAAGTATGATATGGACCTTGTCTCATGAAGCCATCGATGGTTTGAAGAGCAGCTTTCGCATCGCACAGTATCGTCCATTTACAAGCGGGTTCTGTCGACCTGAAACGTATTGCCTCCCGAATAGCAACAAGTTCCGCGGCTGTTGATGTGGTCTTGCGATCTATCTTGAAACGTCGAGCTATCTTCACCTGCGAGATGACAAAGGCTGCGACGGAGGTACGCGACGTGGTAGATCCATCAGTATATACGTGTGCCACACCGTCGTACATAGTATAAATGTGCAGCAGTGTAAGTTGCTTTAGGCCGATCGATGATACAAGGGACTTCTTCATAATCCCAGGAATCTGAAGTATGACAAGTGGTCTAGGCAGGAGCCACGGAGGTGTCTCAGGAACACGTGGGGGAGAGAATCTTGGCAGTATGATGTTCTCGAGCCGCGATATAGCTCTTGAATAACTGCAGTCTCGGTGGCTGGCAGGGAGCGCCAATAGGGGATGTTGCCTGTGTCGAGTCAACAGGCGAAGGTGGAATCGAAGAGGCTCGCAGAGCACATATACTTTGATTGGACAAGCCCAAGATTCGGCGAGAGTTCCCTTGATTGATGTGCATTGAGGTAAGCCCAAACATGTGCGCACAACTGGGCTTCATGCTTGAAAGCACGGGCATGCTGTATCGTAAGTACCCTACGAATAAAGATTGATACAGTTGCAGGAGAGCTGCCTCCGAAGGGCCCCATCTTGCTGCGGCCATGACCCGAAGAACGTGGACAAAACTCTAGAGCTTTGACTTCAAGGCTGTGACGTGTTTTGACCACGATAGATTCCGGTCGAGGATAACACCCAGGAATTTGTGTTGCACAACAGCACGAATTTCTGTTCCATTCACAGTTAGTGGGTATCTTGTCATTTGTTTTCGTGAGTGAAATGAGAATGTAGAAGAGGCTGAAAAGCACGAGCTACCATCACAGACAAGCAAAGGATTCACCAAGCGTTAGAAAGGGTCAGTGGATATCCCCATTCAACCAAAGAAAGCAGTGGCATGGGTCAAAGACAATAATTAGGAGAATTTATGACAGCTCGTATGAAGTTCAGTTGGAAGAAAGCAACCTGAGAAGGAACCGAGTACAGAACAAGGCAAGCCCTTATTCAGACAAACACATTGTGAAGTCAGTGAGCCAGAGACAGATCAACCAAAGCAGACTGGAATTTCTGCCGGACCTCGAAGAACCATACAGCCTCCCAAGAGGCTCCAGGATTTCACAGTTGGTTGAAGGATTGACTTCAGAAAGGGATGAATGTAACAAAAAAGATCCACAAATGCAGGGGCGTACCGACTCTTTCGCGAGTGGGGGGGGGGGGGGGCAAACGTAACCACACACACACGCACGCGTGCACACACACACACACACACATATTCATCGTGTAGGGACCACATATAAACAACCACGAAAAAAGTAAGAGAATAAACTATTTTCACTACGGCAGCATATTGTTTGCCATTGCTTCTTTGGAACTTAAAATTGTCTGTGTGCCATAAAATCGCCTGCCTCTTACATCAGGAATCTGTGAAATTTTGCGGTATTCATTACAGCGCATGCACATTAAACAGGGCATTCACGCACTGAACAATACCTAAAACTTTTTGAAATAGTCGGAGAGCATATTCTTTTAAATAATATTCAAGTAATGTAGCCGCCGGTCACATTATTAACGGTTACTTATAGCAGCTTCCAAGATGAAACAACATGAGCGTAATAAAATATTTTCACTTGCAGCATCAAGGCGTTTAGTAGTTTGTGCGCGCGCACATCTCTGTGAGCTCGTCCTTGCTGAGAGAGAGGAAGAGAGAGAAATAAAGTGCTGTACGTGTGTGCTTCTTTGCTGTCCAAGTTGTATTTTGAGCTGCAAAAGACCATTCGAGTTGAATGAAAGACCACTAGCCTGACTCTCAATTAAGCCTCCATAGTGCTAAAAACCATACTCTTTCACCTTTTCCTTGGTCCGGTGGCTCAAGTTAAAGGACAAGCTTAAAAGCTGAGATTCCCATTGTGCTCGAGTCCACTGCTTTGTTCGTCGCCACTTCGCAAGCTGCCACCGTTGCTCCAAGTTACCATAAGCAAGGCTGATCAGGTTTCATCATCATCAGCCTGACTACGTCCACTGCAGGACAAAGGCCTCTCCCATGTTCCACCAGTTAACCCGGTCCTGTGCTTGCTGCGGCCAATTTACACCCGCAAACTTCTTAATCTCATCTGCCCACCTAACCTTCTGTTTCCCCCTAACCCGCTTGCCTTCTCTGGGAATCCACTTAGTTACCCTTAATAACCGGCAGTTATCCTGTCTAGGCGCTACATGCCCGACCCATGTCAATTTCTTCTTCTTGATTTCAGCTATGATATCCTTAACCCCCATTTGTTCCCTAATCCACTCTTCTCTCTTCTTGTCTCTTAAAGTTCCACCTACTATTTTTCTTACCATTGCTCGCTGCATCATCCTCAATTCAAGCTGAACCCTCTTTGTAAGTCTCCAGGTTTCTGCTTTGTAGCTAAGTACCGGCAAGATACAGCTGTTATATACCTTCCTCTTCAGGGATAGTGGCAATCTACCTGTCATAATTTGGGAGTGCTTGCCAAATGTGCTCCACCCCATTCTTATTCTTCTAGTTACTTCAATCTCGTGGTTCGGCTCTGCGGTTATTACCTGCACCAAGTAGACATAGTCTTCTACAACTTGAAGTGCACTATTACCTATCTCGAAGCGCTGCTCTTTTCTGAGGTTGTTGCACATTACTTTCGTTTTCTGCAGATTAATTTTAAGACCCACCTTTCTGCTTTCATTGTTTAACTCTGTAATCATGAGGTGCAATTTGTCCCCTGAGTTACTCAGCAATGCAATGTCATCGGCAAAGCGCAGGTTACTAAGGTACTCTCCATTAACTCTTATCCCTAATTGTTCCATTCTAGGCTTCTGATCAGGTTAATTGGAGACTAAAGCGGAGACCCCTTTTTGGCGCTTCCAGATAACACTAGAACATAAAAAAAGATTTGTAACATAAATCAGCTCACAGCAGCTTCGACAAAGCAGCATTGATATCTATTTTCGATCAAAGAAAATAATTTTCCTGAAGCAGCAGATCGTTCGATCAGTCCATAAAAGTTTGCTCGTTCGCATTTGTAACTGCATCAGCCAGTCGCAGCAGAACGAAAGCGTGGACAACTTATACAATGTTATTGGGCCTCTGTTCAGCGCTGGCCTGCTCTGCAATGCTATAGCACAAGGCACCAAAGCGCCGCTTAGGCGGCTCACACCGCAAGAGCCTACAAGAAAAATCGTCACAACTACAATGTTGGAGAAATTTCACTATATTGTAATATTCCCTCGTATTAACATAGTTCAGTGAATACTGTGGTGAAGGAAAACTTCGCCTCAATTGTTGCTTTCCCCGGCGTGCAGCCAACAGTTACCACTGTCGAAAGTGGGGGAGGGGAGGCTCGCACCCCCCTTGCCCTCCACGGCTGGTACGCCTATGCACAGATGACACGAAACATCGTTTGCAGCATCCTACACAAGCCACATGCTTCTTTGGAACTCTCCACTTCCTCCTTCTTTGAGAAGGCATTGTTCAGAGTAGTTGGTATTGATCCATAACATTTGTAAGCACTAAATGCACGTATGTAAGATGAGCCAACCGCTTGTCCTGTGTCCTTCACTCGTGCCACGTACGTGCATTTAGCGCTTACAAATGTTACAGATCCCTCTTCTTTGTTCATTTACGCCTCCTCCTAATTCGAACTCATGAAGTATCAAGTGTCTGCCCCTCCGACTCTGCACATAGGCCGCTCCCCCACCTGAATCTCTATTATGCATTCCTGCCTCTATGTAGCCCTACCTATTCTTGTACTTCAACGCTTATTCAACTCGGCGAACTTTCATTGAAGAGACCTTGAAATGGTTTTTTGAAGTTTTGTCAGCGTTTAGGTTAGAGCATCATGAAACCATTCGCACCATAAATTGAGTGACACGCAGTGTACGAAGGCCGCTACAGACAATTATATCATGCCCTCCACAACTCACGAGGCATGCTGGCGATCGCAGAGCTCTCATGAGTGCGCTCGCCTTTTTGAGCTTTTACCAGTCTAGACCTCCTAGATGGCACACCGACAGGTTGCGTGCAGTCTTGGAGGCAATCACGCAGTGCGCCTGGCAGCACGCACGCCGTCTGGCAACAGAAACAAAGACCACGAAGTAAGTGGTTGATATCTGCTCTGAAAAGTACTGCCACCCTACCAGTTGATCTTACTTCTGCACATTCTACAGCCCATGACAGCCAGTCAGATAAACAGCCATGTTGACGTGGCTGCTGACCTGCTCTGGGAGGAGCATGTTCCTTTATGAATGGGAAGTGTAAAAGGCATTCGACCGAGTTGCAACGATCTGCACCAATTTCCAGCGATTGGCAGCTTTCAAGAGTAGTAATAAATTACACAGTTTACGCAGTGTTCAAATCGGTCTCTAAATAACCCTTGAGACTTAATCTACCAGCCCAATATGTTTGTACAAAATCACCAAAACCGTTCCAGGTTTCTTTAAACAAAAGCCTGGTGTTTTATCAGCCATTAATATAAGTCATAGCAAGACAAACCATTACAAAGTGCCCAGCTATAATTCATCGTGATCAACTATCACAGCATTTAAAAAATTTACAGCTACACAGGAGCATGATTACACAGGAGCAGCTACACAGACACATAGTAGGTACTTTGCGGTCGCAATCGCAATTAACACCCTGGGAAAGTTTACAACGGCCAATATTTTACAATGCGCACAAATTTTCCATCCTTCACAGCATGGTTCACGTGTTCATAAAGAAATGAAGAATGGCAAGCAAATGTGGATACAGTGAAATGGGTGCTGCTAATGCTATCACACTGGACTCGAGTATTCTCGATGTTCTTGATAGCAAGGCTATGAATGGCTTGCACTGCTGGCCCTAAAACAGCCATGTTGCAGTACCAACACAGTGGGATGCGAACTCTGCTGTTACGTCAGTGCTATCTGACATGTCGCCTTAGAAGACGACATTAACGAAGTGCGCGCGGCGGCACTGGCGCGGTGGCACGAGCGCGGGCCTGGCGTCGAACGCTGGCCAGGAGTGACTCCAACGCCTGGGCTACGCTTTTGAACTTGTTCACGTTTCCTGTCCTTTAATAATCGTCTTCAGTCACAAGCGGCTGTACAGACGTAACAGTTGGCGACGAGGAAGACTGGATCGACTCATCGGCACTCCACCGACGTCAAGGAAATACATGGCGACGCCCGACTTCGGTCGGCTACCCGAATTCAGCGGCAGCCCCAGCTCCTGGAGATCCTGGTATGGGAGGCTACAGTTCTTCTTCGAGGCTAACGAGATTACAGACGCATCGAAGAAACGTGCTCATCTGCAACGCTGTGCGGGGAACAGACTTATGACATCGCTGCGCCCTCGTTCAACCCAAGCAGCCCAACCAAGTTGAGCTACGAGGACATAGTCAAGATGCTCAAGGCTCACTTCGATCCACAACCGTCTGAAGTCTTCTGCAGGGCACGATTCCAGCGACGTGACCAAAAGCACGACGAAACGGTCAGTGATTACGTCACGGCGCTCAAGAAGCTAGCAGCAGATTGCAATTTCGGGACAAGCGCAGACACGGCAGCGAATCCGACAATGCTGCCTATGGACGTCATGCTGGCGTGATCGTTTCGTTTGCGGTCTTCGGAACGAGCAGGTCCAGCAACGGCTCTTCGCAGAAAGGACTTGACGTTCAAGAAAGCTTTCGACCTTGCCACTGCGAGCTGAAAACGCCATCGAAGACCAGAAACGCGTGAAAACCGAATTTAAAGAGTTTCACGAATCCTGCATAAGCACATGCAAGATAGACAACCAAGGTCACTCTAGTGCCTCTGCCCAAAAGAAGAAACAACGCTGTTGGCGTTGTAACGCGCTACATAATCCGGACACTTGCAAGTTTCCAGACAGTCTCCTGCAACTACTGCAAGAAACGAGGACACATTGAAAAAGCCTGTCTGAAAAAGCGGAAAGAAGCAAAACGAGCAACAGCATCGAATATCCCCAACAAGGAACTTCGACAGCTGCCTCAGCACCAGTGACGACTCAGCAGGACTCATCAGACGTGGCCCTTTACGAGCTCAACACCGTAACCAACGCGTCCAGCACACAGAAGGTCATGACTCGGCTACGCGTACATGGCAAGTTCTTGGATTTTGAAGTCGACTCGGGTGCAGCCTGCACACTCATCAGTGAGGTCACGTTCAAAGCTACGTGGACAGATGATCGACCACGGCTCAGACCGACAACATTCTCCTACGCACATGGTCAGGACAGTCTCTTCGAGTTCTCGGATGTGCAACGGTGATTGTTACGCGCGGAAACAAGACCATGACACTACCACTTGTTGTCATCAAGGAGCAGGTTGTAACCTCCTTGGACGAAACTGGTTTCCTCACCTGGGTATACAGATCACGGGCATCAATGATGTATCCGGCGATGAACTTGTTTCGAAGCTTCTCGACAAGTACCAATCTGTATTCGACGAGAACATATCAGGACACATCGGTCCAGCGGTACAACTAGACCTCGTGGAAGGAGCGAAACCAAAGTTCCTAAAAGCACGGCCGGTTCCTTTCGCGCTCCGGTCAGCTGTAGAAGCAGAATTGGATCGACTGCAAAGTCAAGGCATAATCGAGCCAGCACAGCATTCGGATTGGCAACGCCTCTCGTACTGGTTCGAAAGAAAAATGGCTCGTGCGAAATGCGGCGACTACCGTTGCACAGTGAACCAGGTATCAAAGAAGGCAGACTACCCACTTCCCTCAACTGATGAAGTGCTCAGCCACTTGAGGGGAGGCAAGGTCTTCAGCACCCTGGATTTAGCACAAGCGTACCAGCAACTTCACGTGACGCCAGAGACAGCAGAGATATTGACCCTGAACACGCTGAAGGGACTATACGGGTCAAGAGATTGCCTTTCGGAATTTCTGCAGCCCCAGCCATTTTTCAACGTTTATGGAGACAATGCTGTCAGGCATCACAGGCGTGTGCGCATACCTAGATGACGTGATCATCAGTGGGAAAGACGCCACGGAACACGCCGAGAGACTGGAAGAAGTGCTGAAGAGGCTACGAAACTACAATCTGCGCCTCGGAAAAAAAACAAGTGCTGCTTTGCGGTGCGACAAGTTTTCTTTCTGGGACACCGAATCGACGAGACAGGCGTCCACACAAACGAAGAGAAAGTTCGAGCCATAACGGACGCTCCAGCACCAAACTGCAAACAAGCGCTTCAATCATTTCTCGGAATGCTGGCTTTCTTCTACGACAGATTCTTGAAAAGAACAGGGCAACAGTTGCCAGCTGCCTATACCAGCTTTCT
>WOVY01001272.1:0-14868 GCA_013436015.1 Rhipicephalus annulatus | reverse complement strand
TGATTACAGACATTTTAAAGAGGTTGATTCGGTTTGACATCCGCACAACTGATGCGCTCAGTGCTCAATAGCGTGCGTATACGTTGGACAGCGCGTGCCCTAAAAAGAGCAACAAATGGCCGTTCTCAGTACTTAAGAAATGAATCGCGAACGAGCACGTGGAGGAGCCTTTCGCGCTTTGCCACACAATACTGTCGCGGTCCTTCATTTCACACGATCTTACATCGGCCACCAGCAAATGTGCATGGCCCATATGGCTGACATGCTGGAATTTTGAGTAGTAGTATGGCGCAGTTTATGGCGTGAGACAAATTGATTGGCTAGACCAAAAGAGACAGCGACTAGTGAATTTCACAACTCTCGCTTGCTTTGTGGTTTTATTTAATGTTGCCCGAACTTTTCAGACTAAAAAGTGCTTAACCCCTACGCAGGAACTTGTCAGCCATGCCTGTAAATTCTGACATATTCGAAGATCGATGCCCGCTTCAACAAACCGTGCCGAAAGCAGGTCAATCGGGTTACTACCCTGAGCAGTGCGTGTGCCCGCATTGTGGTCTCCACCTTCATTGTTGCGGGTTAATTGCCACAGGCGTGAGGGTAATGACCTCTACGTGCGTTTCAACCAGTTCGTAGGCAAGCCGTAAGAATTGGAGTGACGACGAAACCGCTGCATACGTGCCATCCGACGCGTGGAGGGAGTACGTGAGAGAAGCGTGGTCTGCTACGTAACGTGCTGACTACTTTTATGTACGTACTGTGAGTATACTTGACGTAACGCCGTGGCTACCAACGGCGAACACGAGGATATGCAGCGGCACTTCGAGCGAAACGAGAAATACGATGCCAGTGTGTTTGCGTCTGAACGTTGCAGAAAACGTCACACCGCCCGATTTCGCTCATTCGGGCCGCCAACGGCTACCAGTCGTGACTGGTCTTTTCAGGATTTCGTTTCGTGGTACATGTAATGCGCATTATTCGGCTTTCCGAACAGCAATCTTATCGTGTGTGCGCTGTCAGGAAAAGCACGCAAAAGTGGCTCACAGTACTTACCTCTAGTGCAACGCCATACGGTTTCACAGCAACAAAACTGTTCCTTCAATCTACCGCACGTCGTCAACATTCTTGGCGTTGATGAGTTTCTTGCCTTTACGAAGAATTCTCGGCCTGAAGAACTTTTGCAGACCAGAAATTGGTCGAAATCATAAGCGCAACACAAGCGAAAGCGGCGGCTCCATTGTGCATCTGATCTTAGTGCAGCATGCGGCCGCCAGTTCCCTTCTCGATCGAGAACAAATAACTTGCCGATAGGGGCGCTTTTTAGCACCACTTATGCCGCGCCGCCTAGGCCGCCAGGCAGATCTATATTCAGAACAGACTCCGTGCGGTTGATGGCTCACCTGAGTTGCGCAGACAATATTCATAGCAGCGAATGCATTTGAATGCGTAATTCACAGTTCCATGCACGTATACAGTGATGCGAGTGGAATTACAGCTGGTCGTGCAACGAACTCTCATTTATTACGTTCGTTCACATTCAGAAACCTTATGTTCAATTCAGCCGCATTATTGAACACAACAGCTCCTCGAACCTTGCAACTCGCACGGCTTCTTTCTCTCTGGGGCAATAATTAGTCACACTGTCGATTCCTGGCAACCGCTGTTGCTTTGAATAAATAAATGAATGGCTACCTTCAACAAAAGTAAACTCTAGCAAGTTTACGAACCACCACGAGAGTGTCACGTGGAGCCAGCAGCAACGCAGCGCTCTAAACTCTGCGCTGCCGGAGAAGCCAGGTGCGTTCTTACGTGCACTCGTGCACGATATGAAGGTTATCGCACGAGTGTCGACGAAGAACTACAACAGTGCCGCGTTCCAGGTTACTCTTTCGAGGAGCGAGTGGTATCAGACAAGCTTCACTCACTCTTTTTGCTGTTTCTTAAGCTGCCATCACTCCCGTCTCAGGAAGCTAATTAAGAGAAGCTGTGCACGCCAAGCTCCAGCTTTAACCCACTTTAACGGGCAATTCGTAATCCCCTGCGGAGATAAGAGCCCCCGAAAGATACTTGATCACAACGAATGGAGGAATCAAAACAGCGAGAAAGGCTGTAGTGTTGTTCATTGTAGGGCCAATCGTTGTAGCAAGGAGATAAAATTGCACAATCTTGATTTTCACAGTTGGGAAACATGCCGCTAGAACCTTCAAACGCCTCGCCATAGTGGTCTAGTGGCTAAGGTACTCGGCTGCTGACCCGCAGGTCGCGAAATCAAATCGCAGCTGCGGAGACTGTATTTTCGATAGTAGTGAAAATGCAGTAGGCCCGTGTGAGCAGATTTGGGTGCACATTAAAGAACCCCAGGTGGTCGAAATCTCCACTACGGCGACTTTCATAATCATATGGTGGTTTTTGAACGCTAACCTCACATATCAATCAATCAGGACCCTTGAACGTTAGGCAGGTCACTCGTGCGATAAGTGCGATTATACCCTTCCTATGTCGCGTGACTGTACCGCGCTTTCGCGCGGTCACCTGCAATATCTTTCTGCAAACTGAGGCCTATTAGGAACACCCACTGGAAACATTGCATCACTTTCGTACAATATCGGCGATACCGTGCGAAGAGGTTTAGGCATACATTCCTAAACCTCTTCTCACGGTCTTTGTATTATTATAAAATATTCGCACGGTAGATTTGTATTTACCAGTGCAGTTAGCATTTAAATAGAAAAAGAGGAACGTTTATTGTGGCAGAAATGCCGAGAGGTCAGCTTCAATACTTTTTCAGGCCAGCTACTCAGTGTTAGAAAGAGTAAAGGGGAAGATAACAGAGAGAGAATGTGATGATTATGAGGAGATATCACGCAAAGGAACCTAATGGCCACCGTCTAGTTGAAATGTAACAATTTAGCAAGTTTCTGAAAAAGTGTTGTTGCGACCAGAACCTCGCTATCAGCGCAATATTTTGAAGGCGCTGTACAAGTTTTCACGAGATATAGAACTTGGCAAGGGACAACAAACTGACCCAATGTTTTTCTTCATCATCAACACGGATAAAGTGCACTGCTGCTATATATACAGAATCAACCCCAATTTACAAAGTACGAGCCTCAGTATGTCACCATGGGAACAAAATAATGGTCACAGCCGGAATAAACAGTTTCTCGATGTTATTACGTGCTATGAACCTGTAAGGCTTCGCGATACATAAAAGGTGCATTGCTGCAGCGATCGCTTCTGTGTTTGTTGTTGTTGTTGTTGTTGTTGTTGTTGTTGTTGCTGTTGTTGTTGTTGTTGTTGCGGACAGAAGAGAAAGGGGCAAAGAGCAGGCTCACAAGTCCCATGTACAAGCGAAGCAACGCCTGCCTAGTCTTTTCTGAAGGAAGGATGGGATATAGAGGAGGAAAACGGGAGGAGAGGAAGACGAAGGAAGACTGCAGAGTGACAAATAGAAGTAAACAAAAACACTGAAAGAAAGTTAGTATCGAAACAGAGAGCTGGGCACTACACTTAATTAGTTGAACCAAACATGGCAGGAAAAGCCACTTACAGGCGAGCGTCGTATGAGCGAACGCTTCCTCGCTGACTCAAATTGCTTACAGCTCTAACCGTACGAGGGTGCGCTATTTCTTCTTTCGGTAATTCATGCATAGGTTGTCTCGCTAAACCATGCACTCTGATTATCTGGCCAGAGGCAAGAGGTTAGAAACGGGAGTGTCAAATAATAGTACCTACGAGACGGGTTAATTGCGAGTTCACTGGGCATGCCGCACAGTTCGCTTCTTTTCTGCCGGACTATATACAGTTTCTATTCTATAAAAACCAAACTGCATAATCAGCGTAACAACGCGTCTAGTCAATCAGCATATTCGGAGGTTCGTTACAACCGGAACTTTGTTTTATTTTACTGCAGTGATAACAGGGGCTTTAGTTAATGCTTAGTTTGGTTTAGGCAAGTTTTCAGAAACCTCTAGTAAGCTTTCAAAGGTCCGCCTTCTGTAACACAGACAAAATATAGTGAAGTGTTGATCATCTCGGGTATGGTGCACTGTATTTCTCCCCAGCAGGACTTAACCACGAGGAGAAATTACGCTATAGAGAAAGCAAATGGCAGCAGAGCGAAAAATAAAAGCGGAAGAAGGTAGAAATTGCTAGCATCAAAAGGTGATATAATGATAAAAATTATCTGGTGAAGCAGATTTCTGAAAATTTGTTTTGTTGCAGCAATTGTTATTTTATTTTATTCATTCCTTTTATTCAGTGAACACTTGATTATTGCAGATTTATTTCAGCTGCGAGCTATATATATATCTCGCTATGGTTCTCAGTTATGACCCTGCATTGGTATACAGGCCCCATTTTCTGGCGGCTGATATGGCTGAATTCATTAGTTTCTTACGTCAAGATAATGCATATTTATATTCAATTTTTGGGCTGAACGTCAGTAAGCTAGTGTATCTTCATAGGAGTAAAAAGCAGCTACACCACAAGGATTGCTGTAGCACATCAGATAAAAGGTGCACGAAAAAAAAGTGTGGATGAAGATGTTTCTGATGACGATCGTGACGATTATCATCTTCCTGGAAGTACTCACCTAAATAGCGTAATGGTCCAGAAAAAATAATGAAAAATATATACTAACGTCTCGGCTAATGAATTCTCTGCATTGGATATGAGAGCTGTGCCCACAGAGCGAGCATCCGTTGTCATGATGATGAAGGTCAATAGCCATGAAGCCAAGCCAAGCAGAGAGTACAGGACACATCGTTCACCATGGCGTGTGAGGGTCCTCTACATTTTTACAGCGTATGCTGTTATGAGGTAACAACAAGGGTTGATTCGGCATCGTAGCTGTCTGCCGCCGCCAGTGGTCATAACCATTTCCATGTCAAATTAAAAAAATAACTAAGTAATGCAAAATGCTGATGTCAAAATGACATTTGAACCCAGGCCCTCTATATGGCGCCTCCCAGTATTATAACACTGAGCATCACCGGTGCTTGAAACTCCGTTGCAAACTGAACCCGTGAAGCCTTCACGGCGGGCAACGAATCGCTTTAATATGAGTAATAAAGCGTTTTAGAACAGCAAAGCAACAACCAGGCGTCCACATATGGCGAATTGCGTAATGAGTTGAATGTTCCAACGCATAACAAAAGCCTCAGGCCTGATTCGTCATCGTTGTCAGCCACAGCATGAACGAATGGCATATAATGCTTTTAAGTGTGTAGCGGGGTACCACGCTTCTACGAAGAACGACGAATAATAGGATTGTGAACGCTTCCTAACATGAATTACTAGCAGGCAGGTGCCAATGATCCATGGATCTTCATCATCATCATTACTAGCAGCACATATGATGTTCACTTTCATGCGAAATGATGACATAATTTAAGTATACAGGAAGAGTGCTCCAGCGATGCACATGTCCACGGATTCATGGTAGACCAAGTTTTGCTTGAATATCGTATGTACACTTGTCCGCCTGGGTGGTGCAGTGGTTACAGTGCTAGGCCGTTCCCACGGATTTAATCCGGGCTACAGCGGTTGCCTTCTGGATGGACGCTGAATGCCAGAGGGCCATTTACCGTAACAAACTTTAGTAACACGCTAGTACTTGTGGGTGTCCGATGAAGATCATCATGCCACAACAAATATTTCAATCGATTCATTGAGAGCCGAGAGAACGAACATTGTAAAGCGGCACGAAACCATGGTGAAAAGACGCGAGCTCGAAACCGTTGCCGCTCGCCCCGCGTAGACTTCACAACACAAATTTCTTCCTTGCGAATAACGCGGACGCCTGTAAAATCTTCTCTTTTCAGAACAAGAATGACTCTAATTGAAACATTCTTCTTTGATTTCTTTGGAACGTTTAGAACCACGGGTGAAGTTTACTTCGAATGGATTGCGCCTCATGCCAAGATGGCTGCTTACAAGCACAATCTGCTTGGTTTCGTATACGTCGAAATTCACCGCATTCGCTGTAAATAACTGACAAAATTGATCACGTCAACAATGCAATAGAATTATATTTCCGTTAGGAATAATTATTTACAGTACAGTATAGTCGGGTCGCACACATTGGACCGTTTCTTCGAAAAATGCGACCGCTGCAACAAAATTCGCGGTAGTTGTTGCTTCAAAACGGTGTTGCGCTTGTGGCGGAGCTCTTCAGGATGCGTTATTCCACTGCTTCCGATGTCTTCATTTGCAAGTCTTCTGAAAATAGGAAAGCGTCAGGTAAGTGTGACAGAATACTCAAAACAAGGCACATAGACCATCTGTTTTTGCTGAAAACCGTTTTTTTTATTTTCATTTTTTGCCGAATTGTGCGAATGCATAGAACTGCGTCACAGTGGCACAGTTATACCGCCTGCTTAATGCAAACGAAAAAAGTATCCCAATGTGATTTCACCATTGATAACCCTTCGATGCTTTGGCCAATTAAAACTATATTCTGATAGAAGAATTTTCAATTCGATTGAGATGCCTAATTCGAGGTCAACGAAATGTTAAGAATGTTGCACTGTGGGGCGCCAAACTACCAGTCGTATATGATAGTGAACAACAGGATGCTGCAGATAGTGGGAGCTTCCTTCTCGAAACAAACATTCGTAACTCAAACTTTTATTTACGTGTTTTTACACAAATTCGAAAAGTGCACACATTTCATGAAGAACACAAGCGCAGTGAAAACCAAAGCACTGCTTTATATTGAGGTGACGCGAATGAGTGCCGTAAAAATAAATAGGCGACAGTTCGTACACATACCTTCGCATTTGGATAGTACCCTCGGTCGGGCCGAGAGGAGGCTCAAAGGCCGGACATCGCCACCACAGCCGACCACGACGGTCGCTGTGGTGAAAAGCCGCTGCTTCGCGTTGAAGAGCCTCCCGCCACCTTGTTGCTCGGCAAGTGCCAGGCTGGTATTGCCCTAGCACCGGCAGCTGTTCCAGCAGCAAGTCCAGCGCACCACAGCCGCTTCACCGTTAGCCGCCGATACATCGACACGGATCCATTTCATGAAGCAGGCTTCTACATCCTCACCTCCTTCATAAGCCTGGCCGCGGGAGTTGCGGTCGCTGAGGCACGAGGTGGTGATGCGGGTACCACGGCCGTGGCGCAGACGAGTCCGGAAGCTGGGCTCCTCCATCCTCACCTCCTTCATGAGCCTGCCCTCGGAAGTTGCGGCCGCTGAGGCACGAGGTGGAGATGCGGGTACCACGGCCGCAGCGCAGACGAGCCCGAAAGCTGGGCTCCTCCATCCTCACCTCCATATCCCTGCCCCTGGGAGTTGCGGCTGCTGAGGCACGAGGTGGAGAGGAGGGCATCACGACCGCAGCGCAGACAAGTCTGGAAGCTGGGCTCCTTACTCCTAACCTCCTTCATAAGCCTGGCCATTGGAGTTGCTGCCGCTGAGGCACGAGGTGGAGATGGAGCATCATGGCCGCGGCTCAGACGATTCCGGAAGCTGGGCTACTCTATCCTCACCTCCTCCATAGGCCTGCCCTAAAGAGATGCGGCCGCTGAGGCACGAGGTGGAGATGAGGGCATCACAGCCGCAGCGCAGACAAGTCCGGAAGCTAAGCTCCTCCATCCTCACCTCCTTCTTAAGCCTCGCCACAGGAGTTGCGGCCGCTGAGGCACGAGGTGGAGATGAGGGCATCACGGCCGCGGCGCAGATGAGTCCGGAAGCTGGGCTCCTCCATCCTCACCTCCTCCATAAGCCTGCCCTCGGGAGTTGCGGCTGCTGAGGCATGAGGTGGAGATGAGGGCATCACGGCCGTGGTGAAGACGAATCCGGAAGCTGGGCTCCTCTATCCTCACCTTCTCCTTAAGCCTGCCCGCAGGAGTTGCGGCAGCTGAGGCACGAGGTGCAGATGAGGGCATCACGGCCGCGGCGCAGACAAGTCTGGAAGCTGGGCTCCTCCATCCTCACCTCCTCCATAAACCTGCCCTCGGGAGTTGTGGCCGCGGAGGCACGAGGTGGGGAGAAGGGCATCACGGCCACAGCGCAGACAAGTCTGGAAGCTGGGCTCCTCCATCCTCACCTCCTTCATAATCCTGCCCTCGGGAGTTGCGGCTGCTGAAGCACGAGGTGGAGATGAGGGGCGTCACGGCCGCGACACGGGCGAGTCTTGAAGGTGGGCTCCTCCATCCTCACCTAGTTTCATAATCTTGCCCTCGGGAGTTGCAGCCGCTGAAGCACGAGGTGGAGATGAGGGCATCACGGCCGTGGCGCAGACGAACCCGGAAGCTGGGCTCCACCATCCTCACCTCCATAATCCTGCCCCTGGGAGTTGCGGCCGCTGAGGCACGAGGTGGAGAGATGGGCATCACGGGCACAGCGCAGACAAGTCTGGAAGCTGGGCTCCTCCATCCTCAGCTCCTTCATAGGCCTGGCCGGTGGAGTTGCTGCCGCTGAGGCACGAGGTGGAGAGGAGGGCATCACGGCCGCTCCGCAGACGAGTCCGGAAGCTGGGCTCCTCCATCCTCACCTCCTCCATAAGCTGCCCGCGGGAGTTGCGGCCGCTAAGGCACGAGGTGGAGATGAGGACAACACAGGGCCGCGGCGCAGACGAACCCGTAAGCTGGGCTCCACCATCCTCACCTCCATAATCCTGCCCCCGGGAGTTGGCGGCCGCTGAGGCACGATGTGGAGAGGAGGGCATCACGGCCACCACAGCGCAGACAAGTCTGGAAGCTGGGCTCCTCCATCCTCACCTCCTTCATAAGCCTGGCCGTTGGAGTTGCTGCTGCTGAGGCACGAGGTGGAGAGGAGGAAATCATGGCCGCGGCGCAGATGAGTCCGGAAGCTGGGCTCCACCATCCTCACCTCCATAATCCTGCTCCTGGTGGTTGCGGCCGCTGAGGCACGATGTGGAGAGGAGGGCATCACGGCCACCACAGCGCAGACAAGGTCTGGAAGCTGGGCTCCTCCATCCTCACCTCCTTCATAAGCCTGGCCGTTGGAGTTGCTGCTGCTGATGCACGAGGTGGAGAGGAGGGAATCATGGCCGCGGCGCAGACGAGTCCGGAAGCTGGGCTCCTCCATCCTCACCTCCTCCATAAGCCCTGCCCGCGGGAGTTGCGGCCGCTGAGGCACGAGGTAGAGATGAGGGCATCACGGCCGCGGCGCAGACGAGCCCGGAAAGTGCCTCTGGGTGGAGGCGATCGGCCTTAAACCTCGTCTGCCAGCGGCTTCCGCGACCAAAACTTGCGGCTCCTCGAGAGCGACGCTGTGACGTGTTGGACTCGATTGACTTCCGGAGGAAGTTGCCCGGGCAAAGCCTTGGGTTCGAACTTGGCGAGTCATCGAATGACGGAGAGATGCCACTGGAGTCGGCGATCCGCATGGCAGCCGCAGCATACGTGGCATTGTACCAAGGCTCGAGGCCACAGGAAACGCCAGCACGCGCTCGTGTTGGTGATGATGTTGATTCCACAGCCATGGCTCCTACGCACTCAGGAGGATCGGCCAAGAATCGATGAGTTAATTCAGTAAAGTTTTTTTATTCAATATCAAAACTACCCACCGGAGAAAAAAAAGAAAGAAAAAAGAAAAAAAAACACTCTTTGCAGAATAAAAGGAGTGCAATAGTTGTTTGTCATTCGTTCAGGTCAGACAATCATTCATTACCTTGAATAGGAATCAGAGGGTTAAACAAAGCACCTGTCTATATTGGAATATTTTTGCAGGTATAATATTGTTACGTGAGTAACGAGACAAAGTATTGCGAATATATTCGAAAAATATATTTGCAAGAGCGGTTGCAGCACTGGCCAGTCTGGCTCCGAGCTCGAGCAGCCAGCGACCCTCATCTTCTTCGTCGGGCGCACACGCGCATTCGCACTATGGTTTGTGGCAGCCTACAGGTAGCATAACCCCCGTCGGCAAAGGCGCCGTCTCGGCGCATCTAGATGTCAAGATCATTGGGCGAGTGGTACTGCTTCAGGCGTGCGACGTGTACGATGTCGCTGGCCCTAGGGGTGGATGAAGACGGCGAGGCAGCAGGAGTGATTTCATAAGTGACGGGAGTCACCTCACGAAGCACTCTGTATGGCCCTGTGTACCGAGAGAGCAGCTTGTCAGACAGGCCAACGTGCCTGGTCGGAGACCACAGCAGAACCAACGAACCGGGCGAAAAGTGCACATCGCGGTGTCGTTGGTCGTACCGACGCCGTTGGTTTGCTTGGGAGGTCAGAAGGCGAGCACGAGCGGTTTCGCGTGCGTGGGCGGCCCGGCTGATGGCGTCCAGAGCATATTGTGAAGTTGGAGCTGCTGGTAACGGAATCGTCGTATCGAGGGGTAATGTGGGTTCGCGGCCGAACAGCAAGAAAAAAGGGGAGTAACCAGCAGTGTCGTGGCGCGAAGAATTGTAGGCAAATGTCACGTATGGTAAAGCGATGTCCCAGTCAGAGTGATCTGAGGAAACGTACTTTGCAAGCATGTCAGTTAGGGTTCGGTTCAGGCGTTCTGTGAGGCCATTTGTTTGCGGATGGTACGACGTAGTGAGCTTGTGGCGTGTTTCACAAGAGCGTAGGATGTCCGCTATGACTTTCGATAGAAATGTGCGGCCTCGGTCCGTGAGCAGCTGGCGTGGAGCACCATGTTGCAAGATCACGTCGTGCAGAAGAAAATCGGCGACGTCAGTGGCGCAACTTGTTGGAAGGGCGCGTGTGATTGCGTAGCGTGTGGCGTAGTCTGTGGCCACAGCTATCCACCTGTTGCCAGCAGAAGACAGAGGAAAAGGGCCGAGTAAGTCCAAGCCGACGCGAAAGAAAGGTTCAGTAGAAATATCGAGTGGTTGAAGGCGCCCAGCCGGAAGCGTCGATGGTGTTTTGCGGCGCTGACATTCCTCACACGCCGCGACGTATCTTCTGACGGAGCGTGCCAGACCTGGCCAATAGAAGCGACGGCGAATCCGGTCGTATGTGCGGGACACACCCAGGTGACCGGCAGTAGGAACGTCATGGAGTTCGTGGAGTATAGCCAAGCGGAGGTGTTTGGGTATGGCAAGCAGCAGAGATGGGCCGTCTGGATGGAAGTTATGCCGGTATAATGTGCCATTCTGGAGTACGAACGAGCGATAGGATCGGTTCGATGGGGAGGAGTCGAGGCGCTCAATGATAGCTCGTAGGGCTGCATCACGGCGTTGCTCGTCGGCTATGTGGTTCAGTTGAGAAACGGAGCACACGCAGGCGTCGTTGTCAGGTATGGTGGCCGATGGGCCAACTGGATAGCGAGAAAGGCAATCGGCGTCCTGGTGCAGGCGTCCAGACTTGTATATCACAGCAAAGGTGTATTCTTGCAGTCGCAGAGCCCAGCGACCAAGTCGACCTGTAGGATCTCTTAAGGATGAAAGCCAGCAGAGCGCGTGGTGGTCGGTGACGACGGAAAAGTGAGTGCCATATAAATATGGGCGGAATTTTGAGACCGCCCAGACAAGAGCAAGGCATTCTCGCTCCGTGATCGAATAGTTACGCTCTGCAGGTGTAAGGAGGCGGCTAGCATACGCGATAACGCGGTCGTGTCCCTGTTGGCATTGGGCGAGAACGGCTCCGATACCGTGACCACTGGCATCAGTTCGGACCTCAGTTGGGGCAGATGGGTCAAAGTGGGCCAGGATAGGGGCGTCGTCAAAAGTGTTATGAGGTGAGAGAAGGCGGCAGCTTGAGTGGACCCCCACGAAAATGGAACGCCTTTCTTCAAAAGATCGGTAAGTGGTTGGGCGATTGCCGCAAAATCTTTCACGAACCGCCTAAAGTAGGAGCAAAGTCCCACAAAGCTCCGGACATCTTTGGCGGATTGGGGTATTGGGAAACTCGTGAAGGCACGAATTTTCTCAGGGTCCGGTCTCACACCAGAAGCATCGACAAGGTGGCCCAGCACGGTAATCTGTCGGCGGCCGAAGTGACACTTCGAGGAGTTCAACTGGAGGCCAGCTTTGCGGAAGACGTCGAGAATGGCCGACAGACGCTCAAGGTGGGTCTCAAATGTAGGTGCAAATACGAGGACGTCGTCTAGGTAACACAGGCATGTTGACCATTTGAATCCGTGTAGCAGAGAGTCCATCATACGTTCGAACGTGGCGGGGGCATTGCATAGACCGAAGGGCATAACCTTGAATTGGTATAGGCCATCTGGAGTGATGAAGGCGGTCTTTTCTTGGTCTTTCTCGTCTACGGCAATCTGCCAATAACCAGAACGAAGGTCGATGGATGAAAAGTAGCGTGCGCCGTGGAGACAATCGAGGGCGTCATCAATACGTGGTAAAGGATACACGTCCTTTTTGGTGATTCGATTTAGATGCCGGTAATCGATGCAAAAAGCGCCATGTGTTGTCCTTCTTTTTAACCAGGACGACGGGTGACGCCCATGGGCTTGATGAGGGCTCAATAATGCCTTTAGTTAACATCTTATTCACTTCAGCTTGAATAATCTGGCGCTCCGACGCGGACACGCGATACGGTCGACGGTGAATGGGAGCAGCATCACCGGTGTTGATGCGGTGCTTTACAAGAGAAGTTTGGCCGAGTGGTCGGTCGTCAAGGTCGAAGATGTCACGGTAGGAAGCTAGAAGGCGTGCGAGAGCGGCTGTTTGCTCTGGGGGAAGGTCAGGGTCGATCATGGGACGTATTGACATGTCGAGGCATGTGGCATCGAGTGGGCGACAAGAAAAATTGGTGCATGCGTCGGCTGCGAAAGTGGTGACGTGATCATCGGCTAAGGACCGCAACGTGGCGATTAGGATGCCTTCAGGGAGGACTTGCTTGTGAAGCCGAAATTTATGACGGTAGACGGGTCCGGTTGGAGGCTACAGTTACGATGCAGTGAGGGACGGTGACGTCACGTGCCAGTAGGACATCAGGAATCGGTGTGACGATGTAATTCCCATCCAATACGGGTGAGGTCGTGGCGAATTCGGTGAATGTGAGGGCTTTAGGCGGTAAGCGGAGGAAGTCTGTGGCAGAAAGGCCGTGTTGAGGTTCAGGGTGAATATCCGGCTGAAGAGGAAGGTCTAAGCAAAGAGTACCAGCGGAACAGTCGATCAGAGCAGAATGGGTCGACAGGAAGTCCATCCCTAAGATGAGGTCATGAGGACAGTTCTGGAGCACCGTGAATAGAACAGGAATGTAACGGTCGGCGATGCTTATGCGAGCCGTACACATGCCAATGACAGGAACAGTGGCCGCCATCGGCCACACGTACAGCTTCGGTAGCAGGAGGCGTGAGTACTTTTCTTAAGCGGCGACAAAGATGACGCTGATTATGGACACATGAGCGCCAGTATCGACTAGTGCCGACAGAGAAATACCGTCCACGTGTAATCGACAAGATTTTTGTTCGTATGAAGCGTCAATGGAGGGTTTGGTTCAGACAGGGATGATGCAGCACTACCTCCAGGGGCTGCACTGTCTAGTTTTTCCGTCGGGTACGATGAAAGTTAGGCGGCGAGTGATGGCGGCGTGGCTGGGGCGACGGGGAACGACGGCGTTGAGGGGACGGAGAACGAGCAGGAAGGCGGCTGTTAGACGTTGTCGAAAGCAGGGGCGGTACGGCTGGCGAATACCGGCGAAGATCTTCATATGGGCTATAAGGTGCGAAAAACTGGCTCCATATGTGGCGGCGTCCAGGAGGCACGGCAGTAGCGGGAGACATGTCCAACGCGGTGGCCACCGGAAGCAGATCGGTTTGTCGTCAGGAGTTCGCCATTCCGCCGGGTTGCGAGATACGTGGAGCAACAAATGGGTCACGTCGAGGTGGATTAATGGGAATTGGTCTGGAGGAGGGGCAAGAGATGGGGCAAGCATCAGGGAACCCGCGGTTGGCGAATTCTTGTCGTACGACCGCCTGAATAACGGAGATCGCGGGGGTTGTCGGCATCGTATGTTCGAAAGAAGTGGGCTGAAGCGGCGCTGGACTTGCTGCTTCAAGTTCCCGTCGAACGATACGCGTTACACTCTGCTCAAAGGGCGGTGTGACGGTAGAATCGGAGCAGGTGGACGTAGCCGCCGTGTTTGGCAACCGAGAAAAAGGAGGGCGCACCCGACGGCTTTTTTGCTGTTTCGAAACGGCGGCATTCTTGAATTACACGGTCGATGGTCGAGACTTTAGTGTACACCAGCAAATTGAAGGCGTCGTCCGCGATCCCCTTCAAAACGTGTCCAACCTTTTCAGCCTCAGACATCGCCTCGTCTACTTTTCGGCAAAGAGCGAGAACTTCTTGGATGTATGACACATACGATTCAGTTGGCGACTGGACACGGGTAGCCAGCTCCTGTCGTGCAGCTGCGTGGCGACCGGTCGGGTCCCCAAAGATGTCACGTAGCTTCTCCTTGAACGTGTCCCAGCTGGTGAGTTCGGACTCATTTGTCTCGTACCAGACACGCGGGGTTCCGTCCAAGTAGAAGAGAACATTTAGCGAGCATCATGGTAGGGTCCCAGCGGTGAGTTTGACTGACCCGTTCATAAAGGCGAAGCCATTTGTCGACGTCGAGGCCAGGTTGCGCAGAAAATGTCCCGGGATCACGGGGTGTTTGGACGGCGACAAAAGGTTGTCGGAGAAGCCGCAGATGGTGAAGCGGACGCGTTGTCACTGAAAGCCATGGCGGGAAGCTGGAGGATGCGGCCACTGCGGAGCTGCGTGGTGAGGACGGGGATCGTTCCACCTCCACCAAATATGTTACGTGAGTAACGAGACAATAGTATTGCGAATATATTCGAAAATATATTTGCAAGAGCGGTTTGCAGCACTGGCCAGTCTGGCTCCGAGCTCGAGCAGCCAGCGACCCTCATCTTCTTCGTCGGGCGCCAACGCGCATTCGCACTATGGTTTGTGGCAGCCTACAGGTAGCAATATTCAC
>WOVY01001271.1:0-69005 GCA_013436015.1 Rhipicephalus annulatus | reverse complement strand
AAAAGAGACAACTTACTAGCAGTCAAGTTGCCCTCACTACGCAATACAAAATATTTTGGAAAATTGTCAGTGTTTTGTAGGAAGAATTGGAAGGGTGCTTCAGTGCGCCCTCTTTTCTGAGGGCGATCAAGGAAAAAGGAAGCTTGTTTAGTCATAAAGTACTGCTTGTGTTCGCTGACAGCGCCAACCGCCCACCACAGAGCCCAACTAGGGGACGCGGCAAGACTTAAACGAAGTCTACACAGCGCCAGCTGAACGCTATCACTATAACCAGATATAGCATACCCAAGGTAGGATACCTACACAGGGTTAAACGCTACCAATATAGGAAATCGGTCGCTATTTGTACCCGAGATCAAGGTAGACCATGCAGAAATACAAAGGCTAGGACGACAGAAAGTAAGATGAATCGCAGAATGAAACTGTTAGCACACCAGCTTGGTTGTTTGCTGTTTAATGCATGTTAAACTATTTTTAGCAACATAATGTCCCAAACGCTTTGCACTCATATGTGTTCTGAATCCCTACGAATTGTAATGAGAATCGAAGTCTCCAATCATTACTATATGTTTTCTGCAAGACGAAATTACGGTATCTAAAACACTACAAATTTGAACACCTGACGGAAAATAAGCGGAAAAGAAATGAGGGAAGGTATCCTGGAAGGGAGATATCTAGCGTAAAAACTTCACTTTCTAAATTCATTATTTGACTGTTACCCGATGCGCAATTTTCGCAGAGATAAACAATGCTAAACCACCAACTCGGGAGGGGTGGTCTAAGCGAAATGTTTGATAGCTTTTAAAATGAAAACTTTTCGTTTTAGTGATTCAACTTTTTTTGTCACACTATAATGTCTAAAGAACGCTGATTACAAATGCAAAATAAATCAGTAGTTGCCAAAAAATGGACCAGCAACTCCACTGTGAAATTGTTATTCCACCTATTTGGAGGATATACCGGCAGCATTCACTGCCTTCTGAAATAAGCAATCTTTCAAAAAATATTCTTTTGATGTTCATTCTTTCTGATATTTTTTCACTTTTCCCTTTAGCACTCACTGGAGATTGATGTTCTCATGGCGACGCTCGCCGTTTTTTTTGTAGAATTCTGTTTGTGAGTCCTGCAAACCTAAATCAGAGCTCCAATCCAATTGTTCAACGGGGATTATTTTACAGCCGCTGTCCGACGGACCAGCACTTGATGAATATAACTCTTCAACTGGTGCTGTTATCTTTGTGTACCTGTTTTAGAAAACCCTGTTTCTACAGATCTTGTATTCACCTCTTTTGCTGAAGAAAGCATAGAGGCTGCAACTGGATGACGAACATTCATTAGGACTTGAGTGGTTTTTGCATTTATTATTTGAGCAAAGCACTCCATCAGTGTCCAAAAAAGTTCTCCAATAGCATTGCCATTGCATTCTCAACGGTCGAGGCTATCACGTCTAAGAGAGACAAGTCCGTGACATGGCTATTACGAATCGCAGCAACAGCGTGCTCACGAGAGCGCTCTGTGATGGCAATTCAAGCTTCGCGTCTTGAACAACGTTTTAGGTCAAATATTTCCATAATCTGGATTTCTTGGACTCTTGCAAGGCATGTGCCATCATCAGATGGGTGAGGGCCACCACGGGGATGTCAAGACCTTTCCTGAGCTCTGCATTCTTTAGAGTTGTGTTGTCCTGCACACATTTGACACCACTCTACTGATCGGTAACCCTTTATGCTATGCCCAAACTCCAGCGCTTATGGCCCGGCAGAAAACGAAAAGATAGAACTTTGACCCGACATACTAGTGGCCATGCTTTGTCCTCTGTTGGTCAAGTAGCATCAGCAAAGGGAACTATCGGGACCTGTCGGGATCTTTTTGCTGCCAACGCTACGTGAACAGCAAAAGACTGCTACAGCGCGTGCTACAGAAAACATCTCTAGAATTTTGGGTGAAGATAGGCTCTAGTCTACCCCACAAACTAAACCTTTCACACAGGCTAAGTGAGGAGGAACAAATAAGTTCACTGAGAGAGAGGCAAATGATGTGCATTTGAGCAGATCTGGTACGAATGCCTGATCGTGGGAACAGTACAAAATACCTCCACGACCAAGCTGTCGCACATCGGTGATGAGTTGGAAGTGTTCGGTCACCTTCCGTAGCTCTTCCTGGATGCTTTGTGGGTTTTTCATGTGAATAAATGCCCCATTTGTTGGGACCAGAGCCACTGGAACGCTGCTGAAACCACTGCGCAAGAAAAATCAATGGGTAAATCATCAATACTGAGGGATGCCGAACAGGCAGAGCTTGCCTGGCTAGGAGATGCGACAGACACCAGTCAGCTGAGCTCATTACACCACCGCCCGCAATCGCCGTACACTCCGGGAGGATGCACCCAGACGCCGAAGACAGCAAAATAGGACCTTGTAGAACGTCGCGATGTCGAGGCGTGCTCGCTCGTCAATGGCGAATAGGACAAATCAACCACCTCGACAAATTTAACCACCCTGGTATGCATTGCTTTGCCATTACGTTCTAGATTTTGCATCAAATATATCAAATATTTTTAAAACACTTCAAAACAAACATACTTGTATTTCGTTCCAAAGCAAGCATTTTTTGTTTATGAAAATAACAGTTCATAAGTGCAAACCACTTAGCTTTTCTTCTGCTGCGATGCCAGGAGCGTCTGTCGAAGTAATCGGCCCCCAACGCACCTCTCATTTCCTTCTGAAGTTGAGTCAGTAGAGTACAACAGTGCGTCTGCTTAGCTTCGTTCTTGTTTTCCAGTCGATTCGAACAAGTTTAGGCAAGATGGACTCGTCGCAAAACATCAACTCGATGCGATTGCCTGTACTAACATGAGACACCGCATCTATGCACAATGGTATGTGGACGAGCTTCGTTTGAACTGTCACATACGACTTGCACAGCTCAAACAACGCTGCAAATTAAAAGACCTTCTGGTGTTCAACCTCTTAGAACAACAAAGGCACTGGTTAAGCGCTTTTCACCGCACCCTTTACCTATCTACGCAAAGAACGAAACTGAAACTGTAGAAAAAGATCTGTAAACAGCTCGCTAGCTAATGCTACTCAATCCGAAGCCTGCACTTTCCACAATCCCCATGAAGGTACACGATCGCAATGCCAGATTCCTCTCTAGTATTATGTACGTGGACGTTTGGAGGGAAAAGAAGAGGAAGAAGGTGTTCAAAATAAAGAACCCGACTGACACTTCAGCGAAGTGCAACTGTGTATCATTACAAATAGGTGCAGCCGCGTATACTTTATGTGCAGATATTCAAGTCAAGATGTGGGTGGACTTCACCATTGAAGCTAATCAACGCGGTGGAATTCCAATGTTGACTGCAACGCCTCATGATGAAGAACTGGCTCTTCCGGAAGCAGTGAGCATTCACAAATTTGTTTCCTATATAAGCTTTAAAATGAAGCTCACTTCAACTCATGTACTTGCTAAACGAACGGTGAGAATTAACATAAAATTTCAGGACTATGCGACTTTTGTGCTGACTCCAGTAAGAAACGGCGCGACGCCTGCTACCACTGCTTCTTCTGACAGTTCTGTCGAGCTGATCAACAAGTTTCTTGAACTGCACAGAAAAAAGCATAGCCAGCAGTTTGATTTAATGTGCTAGCTTGTAAATGCGACGGAAAGCTTAAGCAGACTGAGTCGCGAACACATGAAGGAACACGAAGAGTCTATTAGTCTCGCGCAATTCCTGGCTAACGTTTTACGAGTATGCATGCAATAAAAGCTACTGGCACAGTGACGAAGGTAAACTGAAAAACATGCAATTATTCTTATCGGGCATAGCCAAGAGGGGTATGAATGGCGTGTCAACGCTCACAGCAACAAAACCATCGATAGAGTGGAAAGCAAGCTTTTTGGGCTCCTTTAGGGAGAACAAGGTGTTGCTATGGGACAAAGCAATCACGTTCATTTACAGGTCTGCATCTACACTTGGCTATTTTTATGAGAAAAGGTGGTTGCTACAGCTAGTCATCTTTGCGTGAGACGTCTGTGGATCCGCTTATCATCCATGGTTTAAGTCCGTACCTCCGGTAGTTAATACAAATGCAAGGACCCACGATGGTCGAATAACATCTGCAGGGACTGCGAAACCTTTACCTCCAGGACGCAAGTTTACAAAGGTGACCGGATAGATCCCCCCCACCCCCCCCGCGCAACGCATAAGTGTATCGGTGCAAACGGGCCAACACTACCGGCGACAGAGAAGTGCAGCTTCGATAGAAGCACGTGCACAGCATTTTTCGGCACACTTGAAGCTTCTACGCGTGCCTCCAAATGATCAGAAAGCGGTTTTCACGAACAAGATCGCCTCAGGGAACACAGCGCACTTATTTAGTCTTGCCTGGCAGCTGCCAGCAGAACTGTCATGAGCGCAGCCTTGCTTGCTGACGACATGACGCGCAAACCAATGAGCGCGCAGCTACCAAGAGCCTCGTGAGGCCGCCTGGCACCGTGCATTGTGGGGGGTCTATCCGCTTGCTTTGTTAACTCGCAATGGGAGTAAAAACATAAGTGTCTTTGGTGAAAACGGATCAACACTGGCGGTGGTAGTTAAGTGCAGCGTCGATAGAAGCACGCTCACAGCGTTTTTTGGCAAACTTGAAGTGTTTACATGTGCCTCGAAATGATCGGAAGGCGTTTTTCACGATCAAGATCGCCCCAGCAAACACAGCGCACTTGGCAGCGGGCAGCAGCATCGTCATGGGCGCAGCCACATATGCTGACGACATCACGTACGAACCATTGAGCGCACAGCTTCCGAGAGCCTCGTGAGCCGCCTGGCGCAGTGCATTGTGGGGGGAGGGGTCTATCCACTCACCTTTGTAAACTCGCGTCCGGATAACGTCATCGGCTCGAAATGTATCATAACCAATATTGCGCCGGGGACCGCCGGGCCGCGCCGATGGATGCTGGTCGTGCCGGTCGCACCTGGCGTCACACTATAGAGTGCTCGCCTTTTGCTAGCGTAGCGTCGCTGAATCCAGCGTGCGCGCACGTCAGCGTTACGTGGGAGTATACGGGCCCTTCATGATGCGCTCGCCGTTGTTTCGCGAGCTTTGCATATACCAAATTTAGTATTACGGGGCGTGAATGGACAGCGAAGGTATGTGACTGGTACAAACGTGATAATCACGACACGCGTGTGATTTAAGATTATGACAACATAGCACGCTCATGATGCGCTTGTGGCAGTTTAGCTAGCTCCACGTATACCACACTTGGTATCACGTGACATGAATAGGCAAGGAAGCTAAATGACACGTCCAAAAGTGACAATCAATATGTGCGCTTCATGTAAAGCATGAATACATGCTACTCTCATAGCGCACTCGCGGCTGTTAGCTCCACATATACCACATTTGTCACTACGAGACCTCAATAGATGACAAATGTAAATGACACGTCCAAACACAATAATGATCACATGGAAGCCATGTACGGCGTAATTTACCTTCGCCTCGCAACGTTGTGCTGATTTGAAAGCGACATATCAACCTTCCTCATTCCCGGCAGGGTTTCTTTTTTATTTTTTAATAAAGTTTTTTTCCATCCATCCGTTAGGAATGAACATTAGGAATGAACACGCTCTGTCGAAGCCACCTGTTAGGGATAACCTCTGCAGAAGCACTTCCATTTTGCTGCGTCCTGGCTGAATGTCATGCACAACGTAAGCGAGTTTTTTGCTCACTAGGGTTGCTATACCTTTCTTAGACTTCCCACTTACCGCCGAAAATTGGTAACCAGTGAGAGTGAGTGTGTCGCAAAACGTTTCTTGCAACAAAATTAGCTGTGTCATTTCCAAATGAGCCGTAATTTACTGTCGCAGTGAGGTCTTGCGCCGTTGGAAGCTAGCGCAATTTCACTGCGAACTCACTAGAACCTTCTCAGCGCCCGCCATTTTGTAATTTACGTTTTATTGACCCTACGGGGTTCCTACCGTACCATCGTTAGCTGCAGGTTGTGTACGAGCCTTTGGCTTAGTTTGATAGTCATCTTATGCTCAAGCGCCATCTTATTCTCAATAGCTTCTACTTTGCTCTCAGGTGATCCCATGCCTAGCTTTAGCTGATTAATGCATGACTGATTGTCTTTAGAAATCCTAAGTAACTCATCTAAAATTTTGGTATGTGAGCTTGCCTCTGCAGACATATCCGAGTCACTCTCATCCTCCATTGGAAGGGGGGCCCTAGGTTTGTGCTCGACTTTGGCTTCCTGTGTGCTTTTATGCACGACATTATCCACCACACTCGTGCCCTCGACCCTGCTGGAAATTGCCTGCGTGGCTATCTGCTTGCGTAGCCCAGCTGAGAGACTAGAAATCTCCTGACATAGTTGCTTAATTTCACTTTTAAAAACGAAGCATTTCTTAGAGAGCTTCGGCGACTTTGAGCGTATCTATATCTATCTATCTATCTATCTATCTATCTATCTATCTATCTATCTATCTATCTATCTATCTATCTATCTATCTATCTATCTATCTATCTATCTATCTATCTATCTATCTATCTATCTATCTATCTATCTATCTATCTATTTATCTATTTATCTATTTAACTATCTATCTATCTATCTATCTGTCTATCTATCTATCTATCTATCTATCTATCTATCTATCTATCTATCTATCTATCTATCTATCTATCTATCTATCTATCTATCTATCTATCTATCTATCTATCTATCTATCTATCTATCTATCTATCTGTCTGTCTGTCTGTCTGTCTGTCTGTCTGTCTGTCTGTCTGTCTGTCTGTCTGTCTGTCTGTCTGTCTGTCTGTCTGTCTGTCTGTCTGTCTGTCTGTCTGTCTGTCTGTCTGTCTGTCTGTCTGTCTGTCGGTCTGTCTGTCTGTCTGTCTGTCTGTCTGTCTGTCTGTCTGTCTGTCTGTCTGTCTGTCTGTCTGTCTGTCTGTCTGTCTGTCTGTCTGTCTGTCTGTCTGTCTGTCTGTCTAGCCGCCTACGACTTTTAGCTCTCCTGGCCGTTTCGATAGTGGTATCGATACCAAACTTGGTATGGCATAACATGACTGTATCAAGAACATATTTGGCTAGTCATAACATAAAAATAATCACATTGATGTCATGAATGTCATGATTTACATTTCATGGTCTTGCAGCTCTTGCGGTGGTTTCGTTCACATGGCAGGTTGCCAAACTGGTATGGTCTGACATGATGGCATGGGGAACACAAGCGACAGACCCTAACATGAAACGAATGATATGCGTTACGTGTAACAACATGACTACATACCAAGCTTATGATGCGTTTGCGGTTATTTCGCTAGCATCCCAATATGAAATTTGAAAGTACGGTACATGAATGGATGACGGAAGCATGTGACTGGTGCAAACATAACAATCATGAGATGTGTGTCATGTAACAACATGACTGCATGCCACGCTCAAGATGCGCTCGCGACCGTTTCGCTAGCTTCACACATGCCAAATTAGGTATTACGAGACGTCAATAGATTACGAAGGTATGTGACGGGTGAAAACATCCTGCGTAGTTTCAGACTGGAGGGTGCTCGCGTTTTGATAACGCAGCCTCGCCGTGCCCATAGTGCGCGCGCGTCAACGCTACATAAGGAGTATATCGGGCCTTCATGATGCGCTCGCGACCGTTTTGCTAGCTCCACATATAACAAATTTCCTTTTGCGTGATGTCTGTGGATGACGAAATATATGATTGGTGCAAACATGATAATCCTTGCATGCGTGTCATGTAAGGACATGACAACATACCACGCTCATAGTGTGCTCACTGTCGTTTCGCCCGCTCCACATATGCTAAATTTGGTAACACGTGACGTGAATACATAACGATGGTAAACGACACATCCAAACATAATAATCATGACACGTAATTAATGTACGGCTTCATGTATCTCCACCTCATTATGTTGTGCTCATTTTAAAATGACATATCAACCTTTCTCATTCGTGCTTGGCATATCATAGATGCCCACTGTGCGTGGGATGTGCGAATTTTTTTTTTTTCATAACGCTCTGGCGATTCCGACCGCGTTACTTTTTTCAATTTTGACGTCATCTTCTCGACCCGATCAGTCCATGTGAGCTCCTCCTGGAATCTCGTACGAGACGCCGAACGCCCGCTGGAACGCAAGCAGCTCTTGATGGTGTTGCGCCGCCGCCCAACTGCTGTGACAGAGTGGCGTCTCCCATGGGTGCCAGAGACGCTAGAAGAGATACTGAAATTTCGGGACTGCTTTTCTTCCACCTGCGTCCTCTCGGAGCGCCGCTGGCGTTGACGTCTTTTCCGTAGGACAATGTAGAGGATTTGAAATCTCTCTGTGCACGGCCAGCCTGCAGTGAGATGTGGACCTCCACATAGCGAACACTTTGGACTACACTGGTGTTCCTCCGTTCGTGATTTCTGTCCCCACGTACGGCACCACTTGCTGTTCGGGTTAGGGCAATTGTCAACACGATGTCCTAAACATCCACATTCGTAGCAAATCTCCGTGTGCTTCCGGTATTGTGTGCAGGAAAACATGCTCGCGCCACAAAAGACATAATTGAACACCTTCATACCCTTGAACAGTACTACCCGAGCCGCGGTGTGCTTGAGTCTTTTGGTCTCGATAGTTCCTGGGTTTTGGTGTTTGACGATTCTTGCTTGGAGTTGAACATCGCTGATATCCACGTCGACGCCCCTTATGACACCTTTGAATGTGTCATTGGGTGGAGCCGGATACACGGAGATGCGGTACGTGCGTTCGCCTAGTCGTACTTGCTCCGCGTTTATGTAGGCGCATGCATTTTTCTCGTGAGGAGTACGCACCACATATATGTTTTGGGTGCTGTTCGGACAAATGGTGTTCTCTTCAATGTCGGTAGGAGCCAGGGCTGCCGCCACAGCCAGGACTTGTTCGAATCGTATTTGACTGACCTTGGTCACATTAAGGCCGTCTCGTGGTCTGACGATGATACGATACGTGTCCCTGGAGATCTGAGGGAGCCTTGAGGTGGTGACGATGCGCTGTTGCGCGTTCCGGGTGGTGGTGCGGCCACTCTCCTTTCGTCCATCGCGCGCTGAGCGGCGTTCGTAAGTAGTAGTCGACGCTCTCATCTCCTTTCTGCTCTATCGTCTCAGGTTGGTTGCATAACGTACAATTCATTGTTCAGGGAACATATATTGATTTTTTTTCAGCCACGTTTTCACTGGCACACTGATGTAGGCTCAAAAAAACGCGTCTTTTATATGTACGTTTGTCCTTTCTCAGTGCTTTTGGCAAAGTGCAGTAAAAAAAAATGACTCCCACATCCGCGACTAGTTCCTTCTACGCGTCCTTCTTGCTCGTCTGTTCTATTTGGTGTATTTCTGAAGGAGGTGCGAAACCTGTCCAAACTTTTGCACACCGCCATGTGGCGAACTTAGCCAATACGATGGTGCAGCTCATAGCAGCCACCCATACTAAAAAGACTCTAGAACGCACGTGCTTCAGAGTTTACGACCTGTTCTGTCTGGATGTAACTGCGCGTTTCCCACTTTCGCTCACACCGTGAACAATTGTGGCTGGCCAACAAAGAAGCCACAACGCCAACTGCGTTTCTGTATATTCAGGCAGGAGCGTTCCATAGATACCTTGAATTTAGCGTCCGCAAAAGCTCCGCGACCGCAGAGCTGCTGTGGGCGCCGAACTAAATCGGTCTAATCAGTGTAACATGCCGCGTGTACGTGACGTTAACCCAAGTTTAGCGTATGATCAGCCACGCTTTTTTTGGCTGTAACACCATTTTATTTTGCTGTGCTCTCATGGTTACCTACCATTGCAACCAAAGTGTCCATTAGTACAAGGGAACGCTTAATATTAAGCAATCAATAATCATGAACGTTAGTCGTCGGAATAGAGATGTATCACTAAGCGCAAACGTGAATGTAATTACGCCCTACCGCGGTGGCGAAGTGGCTGAAGTACTCGGCTGCTGACCCGCCAGTCACGGGATCGAATCGCGCCTTTAGTGGCTGCATTTTCGATGGAGTCGAAATTGCTGTAGGCCCGTGTGCTCAGATTTGGGTGAAAAACTCCAGGTGGTTAAAATTCCGGGAGCCCTTCCCGACGCCGTCTCTCATAACAATATGGTGATTTTGAGACGCTAAACCCCATAGATCAGAACAGATCTGAATGTAATGAGAATAAAATGTGATTCAGCCGGCAAACACCAAGAGACATTCTTTAAACTCTATTATATCAAGGTACATTTAGCCTTAAACTACTTTTGCAAGGAGTCGTTTTACTTTCGTGCTTTACCGGTTTCTATGACTGAGAGATAAACCATGTTCTTAACGCGATATAGCGTGAAAAACCTCGTTTCTCAGCAATTTTTATGCCTGTGTCAGCGTCGTTGGTCGTTAGCAAAATGTTATCGTCTTGTGCGTGACCAAAAGTGATGCATATAAAATGAATAATGAAAATTTATGGGTTCAAATGGAAATCGATCCCTTGCCGCTTGCATGTCTGGCAGGTGATGTTGTTGACAATGATGGCCCAAACGCATGGCTCACACCCACTCTGGGAGATATGCCAAAAACGAGTAATTAGCATGGATCCCATATTACTTGTAAATCGCAAGCAAGTGGTCTATCATAGAGCATCACATCTACAGGGATGGGGTTGATAATGATGCCTCAAATATGTCTCATAACCATTCAGGGGGATCGGCCAAGAACTAATTACATGAATGAGACATTTCAAATACTAAATGTTAAAAGTAAAATAATGTGCATAAAATGAAGATCCGTGCCTCCATCCATGCGTTCGTTTCTCTGTCTGTCTGTCTGTCTGTCTGTCTGTCTGTCTGTCTGTCTGTGTGTGTGCTTGTATGTCCGTGCGTTTGGTCATGTTTGAGAATGCAGACGGCGCGCGGGTAACACCGACGAGACGCGAGCCAAGGAAGCCGAACGCCAGCGTCTCCAATGCTTCCGCCGCTATGCTTCGTCCGTGCCACACCAATGATCCGCCACGTACGGCAATTGTTCAGGAGAATAAGGGAGGCACTCCTGGCTCGCGCACGCAGACACAACCCACTCACCAGCCAATAGCGAAGTAGTGGTACAGCACCATGTACAATGTGCTCACTCAAGGGCACTTTGTATGTACTTCTATGAGACAGCGCCGTCAATTATACTGTTAGAGAGATATTGCCTACCTATTTTTCTCGTCTCTTCTTCTGTCGGTTACGCTACACGCAGGACTGAAGAAGAGCTTCACCTTTAAAAATAATGTTTTTCTGTTTCGGGTTCCAAACAAAAGTTGCATAGGCAAGATACTTTCAGGGCAGCCCTGTATGAATACAAATCAAATGAGGGACACGACAACGTAATCTAGCTATTACGACTTCTAGTTGTCTGGCCGTACACCACTGAATTTCCCAAAGAAGTTATAATTAACTTTACTCTGCACATGACGTTATTGACTCTATAGCACCTGCTTTTGAAGCGAACATTTCTGTACCTTATCGCAGTTATTGTGGCCACTTCAGGAAGGACCGAAAGGACTGAGCCATTCCATGCCGTTCTAGCTAGGGTGTCAGCAATTTCATTTATTTCTAATCCACAATGACCAGCTAGCCATACTAACTTTTCTTGCTTCAGCTGTAGAAGGAATAGCACGAGAAATCTGGGTAAAGCTGTTCATTTTGATGATTCGGTTGTTATAAGAGCATTATGGACACTCACTAGTAATTTACGTAGTGCTAGAATAATTGCCAGGAGTTCTGTTTACCAGGAGTGGGGAAGGTGACAGCAGCACCAGCACAATGCTTAATCGCTGTCGGTTTCTTGTGCAGTTTTGCGCTTGCCTGGCAGCTCCCTTGGTAGCCACATCTTCGATAGTTTTTGATGTTTCACCGGTTGCCGATCGACACGCGGAAGTTTCGGCTTGCGTGCGCGCCGACTGTCCTGTCCTTCTCTCGGAGCAAAGCCATGGTTCGTTCGTCAGCATGCCGGCAACCTTCTTCGATGACATCATCCATGACAGCGTACTTCTGAAAACTCCCACTGATGTGACGTCGGTGGTCAAGGATATAAAAGCGCCGCCGCAACTGCATCGCTTCAGTGGGGAAGGTGACAGCAGCACCAGCACAATGCTTAATCGCTGTCTGTTTCTTGTGCAGGTACGTTACCTAAGCAATGCCTATTGCCTTCGTTCTGACGATCGATTTCTGCTGCTGGTACCTTGCCCCCACATTTGCTCATTTATGCTTACTTCATCATATGCTGATATTGTACATGGCCTGTGTAGTGTCTTACTAAAGCGGCGATGTGGAGTTAAACCCGGGACCTCAGCAAAGGCTAACTCGGGCTAATTTGGCTAACTCAGGCCTTACATCGCGCACAGGTTCTCCTACTCGAACGGATTCTAATAATCCATCAAGTTCTGATGCCGACAATGAATGGTCTGTTTCAGAAATGTTTTCTGAAATTCTATCTGTCCAGAAGAAAATAGAACAATATGTCGCGGAATTGCGTAACTCTGTCAACTCCCGGTTTGAGGCTATCAAAACGCGCTTAACTGTTCTAGAGAAAACTCCACCTTCTCACAATGCTGCATTCTATGACGAACTGCGTTGCCAAATTGAAAAGCTGTCTTCTACAGTCAACAAGCTTTCTTCTTGAAATGATGATTTAGAAAATCGTTCGCGCAGAAACAACATTATCATATACGTTCTGGAGGAATCGGAAAATGAAAATAGCGATTTTTTAAAGGCCCTTCTGTCGAAGTTTTTTTCAGACATACTTAAAGTTGAATTTCCGCAAATCGAACGATTCGATGGGATCGGTAGATACTTTGTTAGTAAACCTCGCCCGGTCATTCTTAGACTTCTTGACTTCCGCGAAAAGATTAAGGTGCTGAAGAATGGCTTTTGCTGAAGGGTTCTAACATGCGTATAACGGAGTACTTCTCTGAACACATACGGATTATTCGCCAAAAACTATGGCACGCCACTGCATCCTTTAGGAATGACGGTTTTACTGTGCAATTAAGGTACGATCTTGTATAAGTAGATAATGTGCGGTATGACTGGGATTGTATTTCCAACTCATTAGTAAAATCCACCAAACAAACGCCCCACTCTTACGAAATGACCGAATCATGATAAGGTGTGTATTCTCAATATAAATGCCAGAAGTGTAAGTAATAAACTTGCTGATTTTGTACACTTGCTTACTACCTATTTTCCTCACATTATTGGCGTCACGGAAATCTGGCTTCATGGCGACATATATGATTCTGAAATTACTCCACCAGGGTTCAAAATTGTTCGTACTGATCGATTGCATGGCAGAGGTGGCGGCGTTGCCATCTTCTTGAGGTCTGATTTAAGTTTTTCTGTATTAAAGTCACCTGCAGAGATTGAAACCGTCTGGTGCAAGGTTCATATCTCGAACTCTCCTATAATTGTCGGTGTATTTTATCGTCTCCAGGTTCATCACTAGATCAGTTCACAGTACTCAGTATTTTTTTAGAACAAAAAGGCTTTTCTTCAGATAACCTAATTTGCATGGGAAACTTTAATGTGCCTGGCATTTCATGGCCATCGCTCTCCACTTTGGGCACCGATTCATCAATTTGTAGAAAGGTGAATAATTTTACACTAAACTTTGGTCTTAAACAAGTTGTCACTGATGCCACAAGGGACAATGTTATACTGGACTGCGTTTTTCTCAGTGATTTACTGTATACAAGGGGGTTTACAACTCAGGTCATTAATGGTATTTCTGATCATAAAGGTGTACTAATCTCTTTTATTTGCACAGTTCCGAAACGCCGCTATGAATATACAGCTTTTCGCGATTATAGCCTGGCTGACGGTGTGTCTTTAATTGACACCTTGAGCAGCGAGTTTGACATTTTTAAAGAACTTAGCTATTCTGGTGATGTCAACAGTTTCGTGTCTCATTTTGAAAACCTTGTTATATATTGTATTGAAACACATGTACCAATAAAAACTAAAAAGAAAAATACTGAACTTCTATGGATAACGAGAGAAATACTGCATAAAAAGCGTCGACTATCAAGACTAAGGCATGCAAGTCGTAGTGGCAATGCCCTGCGTAGAGCTGAATTCAATACAGTGAAGGAGGAACTTCGTAGGAAAATAAATGCTGCTAAAGACTTCTTTTTCTCGCTTACCTTGCCAAATATGGTTAAGATTAATCCCCGAAAATTTTGGAAGCTTAATCTCGCCGAAAGAATGCTCTACTAGTACATTCGTTCTGAATGAAACTCCTACTAGCCAGCCACAGGTCATTTCCAAAGCATTTAACGAATACTTTACGTCTGTCTTTGCTCAGGGTAATCACGAAATTTCATCTTGCACTTCACTTCATGCCTCACTTGTTTCTATTGATGATGTCTGTGTCTACAGAAGGTGTTTTAAATTTGATTTTAAATGTTGATTCATAAAAGTCGTCTAGCCCAGACAATGTTAATAATATTTTTCTTCATCGCTATGCTCTATGGACAAGCCAATACCTGTCAGTAATTTTCAATATATCATTATCAACATCAAATGTTCCATCATCGTGGCAAATTGCACAAGTCCTTCCACTCCACAAATCAGGTAGTAGGCAATCTGTATTAAATTACAGGCCTATAACATTAACCTCATACTCATGCAAACTACTGGAACATATTGTCTTCAAACACATAATCAATTTTCTCGAAACTAACAATATTCTGTCCAATGCACAACATGGTTTCCGGCGAGGATATTGTACCATAACTCAGCTGACAGAATTCACTCATGACATATCTACAGCTCTTGACTTAGGTCTTCAGGTGGACGCATTATTCATAGACTTTTCTAAAGCCTTCGATACTGTCATCCATTCAAAACTTTCATATAAACTCAATCTCTTACTGAAACCCGATCGCTTGTTCAGTGGAATAAAAGTTTCCTTTCAAGTCGTAGCCGATACGTATCATTTAACACCTTCCATTCATCTAAAGCACGTGTATCTTCCGGAGTGCCCCAGGGATCTGTGCTAGGGCCATTAATTTTTCTGTTATATATAAATGACCCACCCGACACAGTTTCCACTAAAATTCGTCTTTACGCTGACGACTGCGTTATATATAACGTAATAAGTTCACCTGATGATCATCATACACTCCATACATTGTTCTTAAACTTTTGCAGGTGGTGCCTAAATTGGCAGATGAGCATTAACTTTCAAATGACAGCTGCTATGTGTTTCAGTAGGCAGAAATCCCCATCTGCCCTTGATTATTCTTTTAATAACTATGTAGTGCAGCGGGTCTCACAATACAAGTACCTTGGTCTCCTTTTCACCACTAACTTATCTTGGTCTAGTTACATCGATACAACACGCAACAAGGCTCTGAAGAAACTTGGATACCTTAACCGCTCACTACGTTTAGCCCCAAGGGAAACAAAACTGCTTATATACAAAACCCCCGTACGACCGATCCTTGAGCATGGAGCCACTGTATGGCACCCTTATAAAATCACTGACATAAAACGCCTTGAATCCATCCAGAAAAAAGCTATTCGTTTCATTTACAGGCGCTATAATTGTAATTTTTCACCATCATGCAATCTAGCGCAGCTTGGTCTATCATCACTTTTTAAACGACGAAACATCGAGTCTCTGAAACTTTTTCACTCTCTATTTAATTCACCACAATATTCACCCCACAACAACTACATAACACCTGCTAAACCATCATCCACCAGAAACAGCCACGCACTTAATGTATCTGTGTTTCATCCTCGTACTGATTTCTTCAAATACACCTTTTTTCCTCGATGTATTGAAATGTGGAACCTCTTACCAGGTCACATTCGGTCTTTGCAGAAAGATGAATTTTTTAAGGCATAAAAAGACGATGTGCTGTAAACCTTTCATTGTTTGTATAACTCTGTTTGTAAAATTTTTGTATTTCTATGATCTGCCAATGTACTTGTGTATTCAGCTGTTTTGTTCTGTACCTTTTTATTATTTTTTGCTGTGTACCCACTCCTGCGATATCCTCATAACGCGGCTGCAGTATTTGAAAATAAATAAAATAAATAAATAAAACGCGTGTGAACTGTGGTAGCCCCAATGAAAAGGACCAGCCAAGCGAACGGGAATATACCCCTACACCCTTCTGTTCTTTCATCAATGAAGCGTCTGTGGCAGAAATACAATGATAACATTTTCGTTTGCTTGGGAATACAGTGACAATAACGTTCATGCTTTGTAAGCACAGGCGTCTTGTATGGAGGTTTCGGAACACAACATGTAATTTCGCAATAGTATTGCACGGCACAAGTGAACATTGCCGTCGGTTATCAAAACGTGTTATTGTAATAACAACTTTGTGGCTTAAAGGGCCACTCACCAGGTTTGAAAATTTTGAGCTGACAAGAGCAATGCGTAGCCGAGGTGTTCATGATCACGTCTGCCAAATTTTGCAACGCTACGCGCCGCGGAAACGGGTCAAATTTCAAGATGAAAGCTGCTCCTCCTCGCCTCTGCCGGCACACGCGTAAATAATGAGGGCATTACGTAGGCGTAGAAATGGCCCTACGCACACGGTAATGCAGTGACGTTAGCCTCTACGTAGAGGAGTCTGCTCTGACGTTGTCAACAGTATACCACGTGACATGGCAAAAATTATTTAACACAACATGCGTAGTTTATGTGTTTGTTGCTTTAAGACATGAATAAAACTTGAAATAAATAATGAGACGCAATAAAAAAATTTTGCGGGGCTAATGTGCCAGCGTTGCCAATGCGTTCGTGTCCCCACGGTCAGCGAATTGAGCAGACGACCGCCGTGGAACGCTCCTACGCGTTCACGCACTCATTGTGCTCATGTACTCTATCGCGTCTAGGCCAGCGTTTCCAAACCATCTCGCAGAAACAGGCAGAAGGCCACAAAATAACGCTGGTCAACAAACCAACGCTGCTCGCGTGCTCGGAGGCTGGGCTTTTTTGACACGTCATGCGCACGTCACCTCTTGGTCGGATGCCGAAGAGGGTCGGGAAGAGATTTGGCTTGCGAAGGCTAGCGGAGGAGCGGCAAAGGTTTCGAGCTCGCCTCTTCTCACCCTCGTTTCGCGCCACTTCGAAAAACCTGTTTTCTCCGCTCGTAATGACCCCATTCGAAAAATTTTTGTGGCAAAACGTTCCTCATAGGACACCCAACAACTTCCACTGTCTAACTAAAATTCGGCATGGGGCCTGGTGAGTGGCCCTTTAAAGGAGCCTACTCCTTACAAAGGGTCACACGTGACTGCACGTATTCTCTTAAGATCACGTAGTGAGTACACGGCAAGTTTCATAACATTTTACGCGCATGATCAAAGCATAGTGCCCATTACGCAGAATTCAGCCCGACGCAAAAGCTTCACTGATACAAGCCACTTTTAACTTTTTGATTACACTGTAGTAATGCACAACTGAAATATCTCCACTAAAATCACGCTATAAAGTGTACGTACAGATGTTTGAAGTACGCACGAGGCACAGGATACCGCAATCGAGTTAAATATTCAGGGCGAAGCTTAAGGCTCGCCTGGGTTTTTTTTCTTGGCGCTCCTACCATACGAAATTGATGAATGAGCATAAGTTAAATAACAACAAAGCTCTCTATAGTGTATTTATAGGACCGAAATAAGTCTATTTTTGACGTTGCTGGCAAAACTTTTAAAAATGCGATTGAATGCCCATTTTCAATATCGGTTCCTAAAGAAACACTTCTTTCCCTCAAACGTCACTTTTAAAGGCACTTTCAGACCAATATTTATGTTACCGGGCAATATTGACTGCACACAAACCAGCGATCGAGTACAAAGAGTGTCTTTTTGACCCAACATAATAATTGCGATCTCTTTTGCGTTTGTTTCATTGCATTGTCGCCGCACGCCTAGTACTTCGAGGTCACAAACGATATGCGCGTTATCAGCCTGACATAGCGTTCTTGATAGGTAAGTGGCCAGTGCCGAGCTTTGAAAAAAAAAGAGGTCTAAGCAAACCACATAATGATTATTGGTGTTGGACAAAAAGACACCCTTTTTACTCGATCTTTCGTGGAGTTTGTTCATAGCGCTTTGGATTTGTACATAGTCCTGCTGCTCAACTCACTTGTGGAGAACGACCGCTAGTAGCAATTAAATTAGACGCACCGGCCATCGCACACCGTCGTGTTGGCATGGCACAAGCTGTGGGCTAAGGCAAAGTAGGACACTGCCATCAAGGAAAAAGAGAATGAACAGCAAAAGAAAAAAATGTCATGTGCGCACGGACTATGTTTTCTTTGTAGTTCACTTCTTAAAGCGTTCACTGAGAGGAGAAAATCTACCCTATGTGATCATACCTAACCAATGAGAGCAATCTCTTCATTCTCTTTTTGGCAGTCTAGCTATCTACTCCTATCCTGTCCTTCTCAGTAATGCAAAAAAATAGATACCCAGATTTGTACTGATTCAAATATGGACGCTACGCTTACGATGCTACATAATAAAGAGACTTACAGCATTGAGCGAACATTGCGGTGAAATGGGCCATCGCTGAGTTATGTTCGTCTGTCAGCGCCTCTTTTCTATTAGAAAAGATGACTTTTTTCATTTGATTTGGTTCAGGTCACAAACATTTTCGCTTTAAACTAGTTTCGTTTGCGCAAACATCTATAGCTTACAATCACAACTTTGGTAGCATAAAACGTGTTTTGCATAGCTACATTTGGGCACCTAAAAGGCACCTTTTTATTAAACTCGGCCTCTACCAATAAATGTAGCTTCTCGAGTAGGCTACCAATAAATGTAGCTTCTCGAGTAGGCTACCAAAAATGTAGCTCTTCGAGTGGGGGGACTAATGTGGACTCGTTAGGCTACGTCAGTGCAAATGTAAAATCGCGAGACAGTGTAAAAGCGGCGAATGACACAGCCCAGACTGAACTGGAGGTAGACGGCTCATGTTTCCTAGGCGTACGCTGTCAAAAGCGGGGAAATGAAACAGAAAGCTTGTTAAAATAAGCCGCACCACATGCTAGTAGAAGAACAGACGTTAATGCCGATGCAGACCGAACATCGAAAGCAGAAGGTAATGAATGTCAACGGGCTCTACTGCTCGAGGGCGGAACATGCGTTCAGTGCATCGCTGTAAGATCTTGCGCTGCACGTATTTCAGATGATCTAAGCACGCCTGACTTGGAACTGAAGCAAACACTGACGATAAACGATGTACCTGGAATATGTGTTTGTTAGAGGTATTCATCATGACGCATCATAGTCGGGATGCCAATGACCATTAAAAGTGTATAGAAGAGAAACAGTAGCTCATGCGATCCCACTGATTTGACTAAATTTAAGGTCACATCAGTGTGCTTGAATCGAGTAGATATAGACGGGTTGCTTCGCCGTGGGCACAACACCTTACCATTTTTTTTGCAGTTACCTGCTTGAACAGGTGTTTGGCAAACTGTGTAAAATGACCAGAGCATCAATACATTTGGCAAGTTAATCAAGTATGGTGGTTGGAACGTGCAGATGAACTAAATAAGTGATGCCGATAAACACTGCACTCTTTCAAATGCACAGCATTTCTTACCGACCGTTGCAACTTTGTATCTGTCTACCTATATATCTGTCTAACTATCTGCCTACGACTTTAACGTCTCCCGACCGTTTTGATAACGGTATTTATACCTAAAATGGTATGGCATAACACACCTGTATGAGGAGCGCACTGACTAGACATAACATGAAAATCAGGACATGTATTTCATGAGAGTCATGATTTACATGTCTTCGTCTTGCTGCTGTTGTGGTGGTTTTGTTCACATAACATGTTACAAAAGTTGTGTGGTAGGACCTACCTGCACGGCGAGCACTAGTGCACGCAAGCCCTAACGTGGAAATCATGACATGCATGTCAAGTAAGTCATGACTACACGCCACGCTCATGATGCGCTTGAGGGCCGTTTTGATAGCTTCGCATACACTAAATATGGTATTGCGTGACGTGAATGGTGACCAAGGTGACTGGTAAAAACATAATAATTACGACGTGCGTGTCCTGTAAGAACATGGCTACATTCCACGCTCATGATGCGCTCGCGGCCGTTTCGCTAGCTTCACATATACCAACTCGGTATTACGTGACTTCAGTGGTTAACCAAAATGAATGACACGTCCGAACATAATCATCATAGCATGCGTGTCATGTAAAACATGGCTACATGCTACGCTCATAGCGCGCTCGCGGCCGTTTCGCCAGCTTTGCATATACAAATAAGGAATTACGTGACGTGAACAGACTATGAATGTAAATTACACATCAAAACGTAATAGCGATAACATTCGTTGCAAGTATGACATGAAGACATGCTACGCTCATAGCGCCCTCGTGGTCGTTTCGCTAGCTTAACATATACCAAATTTGCTATACGTGCATCTTATCTCAATACTTGAGTGCGCATAACAATTTTACTTGTGTTTACTGTCTACTACGTTCATCAGCCCCGTAACGTTGAGCTGATTATAAAGGGACATATCAACCTTCCTCATTCGTGCTTCGCACATCATCGATTCCCGCTTTACGCAATATCTGCCAATTTTTTCTCTGCTTTTTATTCTCGTCTCTTGCTGTCTTCTCAAAGCAACACAAACTCGAAGTTAGAATGGCTTGGTACTCACTGTGGGATATTACGAAAGCACGTTAACGGTTCTGTCGAGAACTCATGGCGGTAAACAATGCCAAAAACTAAATGCTGAAAGAGCTGAAATTCAAGGCATAAAATCAGTCATAAAGCAGTGAATTATCGACGGGTGAATATCACTTTTAAATATTTATAATGATGTCTCGCCCACGCTCGTTGACAGTCGTGTAATGGAAGTTCATGTGGTAGAATAAGGTTAAGGTTCATTCAACTGGTTTCATATTTTTGAGCTTTACTTGAGTGTAAATGTCAGTCAGTTTCTCTTAGGCCTTTGTCACATCTACCTGTAGCTAAATGCTAAACTGGGCGTGTTCAATGAGCAACGCTGCAACCCATGACGTTTCCTCTCCGCGAATGACCGAAATGTGCTTGCCATTTGCAATAGCAAATAGCACATTCAGGCTGCTCAATACTTCGGATATTCTCACTAGACGCTCCTTTAAAAGTTACGTCATTAGGGGAAGAGAGATTATTATATTGCGAAGAATTTTTCTGTGGACTGCAGGCATCTTGAGCATGTATGTACGTACGTACGTACGTACGTACGTACGTACGTACGTACGTATGTATGTATGTATGTATGTATGTATGTATGTATGTATGTATGTATGTATGTATGTATGTATGTATGTATGTATGTATGTATGTATGTATGTATGTATGTATGTATGTATGTATGTATGTATGTATGTATGTATGTATGTATGTATGTATGTATGTATGTATGTATGTATGTATGTATGTATGTATGTATCTCGCTATCTAGCCACCCACTTTTGGTGATCTCTTGATGACCACCTTAACGTGAGGTAGACAAAAAAATCAGCATATCCATGAAATAAATGATGATAAGTGGGGCGAAGCGTCCATCTGTCCGTCCACGCTTCCATCCGTCTGTTCGTCCGTCTGTGCATCCGTCCGTGCGTCCGCCTGTACGTTCATGCGTCTGTTCGTGTATGCGTCCGCCCGTCTGTGCGCCTGTCTGTACGTCCGCCCGTCTGTGCGCCTGTCTGTACGTCCGCCCGTGCGTCCATCCGTGCGTCCGTCTTTGCGTCCGTCCACGAGTCCATCCGTGTTCTTATTTAATGTGGTGTCAAGTGCTCTGGCGTTCTCGTGCTATTTTGATCTGCGTGTACGCTTGGTGGGTGAATGAAGATGCAGTGATTGAACGATCCCATTCCCGCGGACTGACACTTCATGAAGTCCTTTGAATGTGAGTATGGCTACCATCTCGGTGATTTCTCTGGTTGCAGTGAAGCAACATATAAAAGTAAAGGTGATAGCGAACGTAGGACGTGACGTTGTGCATTATGCAGAGCACCACAAATTCTACAGCGAAAGGATAGGCAATAGATATCTACCTTTCAGTCACCTTGGCAGAGATAGCTCGTAAGTAAGAATGCTTACTAGCTTGTCACAGCAGGTCGATGAATTAAAAGCCTCAATCCAATCACTGCCTCGAAAATTCGATGATTCACTGAGTCGTCAAACTGCCCAGGAAAAAGAACTAGCAGCCAAGCTTGAAAAAATTCCAAGCCAAGTGAAATTCAGCAACTCAGTGCATCTATAAACGACCTCGAATGGCGCAGCAGGAAGCTTAACGTTGCAGTGCACGGAATACCAGTAACCGATGACGAAAATATCACCACAAAGCTAAATAATCTAGAAAATTTAGTGAAGTTGTCACTGATGGCGGCTACTGATGTAGAGGCAGTACATAGGTTGCCTTCGCGGCAAGGCAAAGTGCTTGGAATTGTCCTACTTTCACAGCTCTCTCTGCAATACAAATGGATCATAGGACGCAAAGCTCTACGTAACCTGAATGCTAATTGTTTAATCTGTGAAGACATGATCCCCCAAAGCCAGAAACTAGTGCAGGACGTGAAAGATTGAACATCTACAAACGATAATCACTTCGCGTGGCATGCCAATGAGAAATTTCTTGTTCGAAAGAATGAGAACGAACCGGCGGTTGTCATCCGCTGCATGACTGACCTTTATAAACTGTCCAGCATTTGAAATTCGATAACAAACGTTTCTTATTATCTGAGTTATTTTTCATAGATTGAGTAAACTTATCGGACTTGGATACTTTCATGCGAAGCCACAATTGGAATAGGTATAGTTGCATACATTTTAACCTAAGAACTGGTAAAAACCAGAGAGATGAACTTGACTGCTTTTCCGGCGGTACGGAATGTCCATATAGTGTTGTCATATTTTTAGATGCATGGCATGCTTCAAAAGATGATGTGCATGGCTTTCTCGGTTACAAACCTTTTTAAATAAACTGACAGGCTAGGCGTGGGGGATGTCATTCAATGCTGATTTCAAATTTCTTCAGCTCTAAGAATCTTTCCGTATTCCGTTGTAATAAGAAGCGCTATGACACTGTTGTAGTTTAATGTAAAATGATTATATGTTGCATTTGCTACCGGCGCTTGTAGTGAAATTTTTGCTGTTTTTTCATACTTAGATTCCATGTTAAAATTTGTTAACAGTAACAGTTATCAAATAGTTCTTGGAGGGGACCTGAACCTAAATATGCTTACCAAGAACAAGCTGAAATAAGAACTGGAATCTCTCCTAAATACTCATCTCGGTCAGAATGTTATACCATCACCTACGCGAGTTATGGCAAAGGGTGAAACTGCAGTACATTTGTTCATTACTAATTTTCATGTGTCTTCTGTAAAACCTCGTGGTTGGTTTATGCCATTAGTGACCACCTACTTGTGTTTATATTCATTACTACCGCAGTTGCAAAGCATAAACGCGCACACTGAGCGCTCTCTTATCGGCTCACAGAGGTTAACACGTTGTCGGCATTCGGAGAACGTATTGCTAGGGCCACATGAAAGAATGTGTATAAAAAGTGCAGATGCGACTGATGACAAGTTTATGCAACTACTTTAGAAAATATACAGCACTTGGTTTCTGCTGAAAACACTTAAACAGACAAAAAATGTCCCAAACCGTGAGCAGATAAGCGCTGACTTACGTTTACAAACAAGAGGGACAGGTTGTACAGCTTACTTATGCAAACTAAATCACCGGAAGCATTAAAAACATTTACAGAATATAAAAGTTACGCCACAAGACACCTAAAGGATGGTAAGGAGCACTACCATTTTCAATTTGTTCAATTCAGCTGCAGGATGGCCTGGTAAAATTTGGAGGACACTCGCTATATTAACTGGGACTGTGCGTGAAAGAACTATGGCAGTCATAAAAGAAGGAATTGAACTAAAAGGGGTTGACCTTGCTAATGCATTTAGTGATTTTTTTGTCCCTCGGTCAGGCATATGATAGTATCGATCTCTCCCACATGAGCCCGCCTAATTGTCAGTCATTGTTCCTAAGGCGGGTTACAATCCAAGAAGTTATTTCTTCATACTTATCCTTTAGTAACAGCAGAGCTACTGATGCATTTGGTATTCAAATGGCACCGGTGAAATTCATCGAAGACATCATTGGAGCTTGCCTAGAGTAGATTTTTAATTTTTGTTTGACAACAGGCGTTTTCCCTCGGAGCATGCAGACTTGAAATAAAGGTCACAGTAATAATAAAAAGAGGCGACGACAATGATCTTTCAAATTATTGCCCTTTATAAGTGCTGCCTGTTTTTTCGAAAGGTTTAGAGAAAGTCATATTAGAACGGTTCTGTTCGTTCACTGACCACTTTAATATTATAAGTTCTGCACGATTCGGTTTTCGTAAGCATAGGTCAGCCGAATGAGGCCTTATGACCCAAAAAAGCTTATATTGCAAAAGGTTGAGGAAAAAATGTGGCTTGGTATTTTTTTGCTTTTTCAAAAGTCTTCAACCTTAAAAATCATAGTGTTTGTCTTTAAAAACATGATCACTATGATATTCGGGGCGTAGCTCATTCTGGGGAACATTTTAAGGTGAATTGTTCTGCAGGGGAGAATATTGGGTCCGTATTTATTCATGTTGTACATTATCGGCATAGCAAATGTTGATGCATCGGCAAAGTGTGTAACTCATGTAGACGATACAAGCGTGTTCTTTGACGGTACCTTAGGTTCTTAAATGCCAAATCGAACCAATAAGGCGCTTGCAAGTATTCAAAAGTGGGCAATGAGCAATTATCTTAGGGTGAACGTAAAAAAAACAAAGGCAGTAATCCTTCATATATGTAATAAATACCTTCAGCTATGCCCGATTAAATTTAAGAATACTGAAATAAAAATACTGCCGTCTTTCAATTCACTTGCCATGTATTTCTGTGAAACTATGTCATGGTATGACAAGTTAATCACTTAATTAGTAGATTATTTAGAGCAATTGGTACTATGCGTCGTCATTGCAGTTATCTTCTCACATTCATTGACAAAATTTTATACAATTCAATGTTCCTTTGGTACAACGTAGAATTCCAGTCTGGGGGACCACTACAGCTGGAAATATTCACCGGCTTTTGGTACTACAAAAAAGAGCCAGACGCCTTGTTTCCAGGGTGGGATATTTTAGCCATACTGCTTCTTTGTTTCTAAAGCTTAGTATCATAAAAATTTGACTTTTGTACCATATAGGATTTATCACATTTGGGGATTGGGAAACGGTAAGTATCATGACCCTCTGATACAGCTGGCATCCTTACACCAACATAGTTATTTTTATAAATTTCCTCAAATAAAACCTTGAATTCTTAACAAAATGAGAAGTGTGTACGGTGACCAAACGTTACAGTTTTATTTACCAACTATTTTAATTCAGTTACAAAAGAAAAAAAAATGTTCGCAATGTTTCTCCTTTGTCGTTGAAAAGCCTACGTGACATACTTGTATGATTGATTGCTTGGGCTGCCATAAGTTCATCAGTTGTTCATTTTGTGTGTTTTTAACTTTTTCATTTCACTGGTATTTTTTTTCTTGGTTTTCCAAATGTTTACACATCTTTGTTCAATGTTTGTTATTGTGTTTGTTTCCTGTTTTTGCTGTTCTGTTCATGCAATATGTATGGGGCACGCTTTCAACTACTGTAACCGCTCGGTGTGTGAGGTGGCCATGTCCCCCTCAAGCTGCTCAGTGTAGCTTTTTTGCCTGGTCTCTTTGCCACTTTTTTGCGCAATAAACTCAATTGAATTCAATTCGAAATTGAAGCATCGTTTTATTACCTTGCTCACGAATGTGCATTTCTATTCCTATTTGAGCGTTTAAAACTATTTGAGCGTTTAAACTCGTTGAGTGGGTTTCGTTGTTGATATAGCATGGCCATTGTGTCAATGAGCTCCCTTCACACGGTGTATAGAAGCATTCTCTCCGTATAAATTATCTAGTAGAATGAACTACTTAAGATTGCGCTTGAAGAGTTTGCAGCGACCATCGTAAAGTGGTTGTAGCGGAGAGCCAATAGCAATATCACGGAAGAATGCGCTGCTGATGGTAATTATTTACGTTGTGCTTATGAACATTTTTGCGATGATAACGAAAGGGCAGTGCTAAAAAAGTCGGCATAAGGAATTCGCATACAAGTGGTGGATGCTAAAGTCCACGTTTAGACAAGTCGTCTAACTCTTTTCAAGGCCGTAACTTATATCATTGGCGCTTGTGGGACGCTCCTTGACGCTCTCGACTGCTCAACTAATCTGCCGATTGAAGGCATCATCCCATCTGCGGCAGCCTCACGTCTCGTACAAACAGACATCTTGGTGTTGGCACAACCGTTCACCATCTCACAACGATTTCCAGAACCAACTCCGCCCCTGCAATCAGGACAACAAACAGTGTGTAATGGCAGATCGTTCATTGTAACAAAACTAAAACCAGAACATGAGGTACCTTGTCGCTTAGCGCCAGTCTCCCTGAAAATTTCAAAGCGATAATTTCACCGCACCGTTGAGTGTGGCATCAGGCGTCTCTCAGGTATCTTTTTGTCTTCCGCTTTACACTTGTTTCCGAGGAAGACAAGATATTTGCGGCTGTGCAAAAAACACTGCGCGTGAGAAAAATTCGACTACTTCCGATAAGTATGATGATGCGTGGCGCTTTATGGCGCAAGGGCCAATTGATGTACTTCCGATAAGTATTTCTATATCTCTAGTTCACGTTTAATTGTGAAGCAGCGCATGGAATGAAGGCAAATGAACTCGCCCAACTTTCAAAGTTGCTGAAATTCCTGATTGTAGTGGGGAGTCAGAGTACAATGGCCGCTGCACTGAAAGCCCATCCGCCACCATATGCGTATTGAGGGAAGTGTTTTGTTTCAATAGAACACTTCAACATTGTCGTAATCTGATTATCTCCGCAAAATTTACGAATATTTGGTCATTTGATTGCAGGCTCACATGTTATTTTTCACCTACAGTAATTGATCAAAGCATTGCAAATACATTTTAATTTATCTGGGTGCTCTTTTGACGTCATTTGTCATTGCACTGAGGACGTGTAGACGGACGTGTCGAGTCGTTTTCTATGATTTCTCCAGAATTCGGGACCGTGGATGTTCGGGTGAACACCGTTTGCAACGTGTGCCTGATCATGAGGCGCATCAGAAAAAAAAACGTGGAGTCATGTCAACTGCCAGCAACGAATACTCTGCGGTTACTACCTGCCCGAAGTAGGCGCACTCTTTTGCAACTGCCAGTGCACTGCTATATATATCGAAGTGTTGCTCTCTTCCTGCATTGGTGTACATTACTTTCATTTTCTGCAGATTAATTTTATTACCTACTTTTCAGCTCTCAATGTCAAATTCAGTAATCATAAATTGCCATTCGTTCCACGAGCTACTCAGCAATGCAATGTCATAAGCACAGCGCATGTTACCAGGGTACTCTCGTTAACCTGTATCTCTAACTCTTCTCATTCTAGGACTTTGAAAGCCTCCCGAAAGGACGCGGTAAATAGGTTTGGGGAGATCTCCAACCTTCTTTATTGGTATTTTGCCGGTTTCTTTATGAAGGAATAGAGTGCCAGTTGATATGGTGTAGATGTCTTCCAGGACGTTTATATATGCTTCGTCGGCGCCCTGATCTGCATCACTGCTGATATTTCTACTGAATCAAGCACCTTCTCGTTATATATGAATGCTATTTATAGTGATTGGGTGTATTCGTAGCGTATCTCTATCACCTGAATGACAGTAGGAATGTGGTAGATTGTTGAGTAGACTGAAAGAAATACTGCTTGATCTTTGATTGATTGAATTGTAAGGCTGTCTACATTCTGTCAGCAATTACGTTAGTAAATTGCCTGTATACGACGGAGAGCAAGCGGATCAACCTGTAAATCTTCAAGTCCTTGTCGTTTTCTTTCTTATGGATGAAGATGATGTTAGCATTATTCTAAGATTCTGGTACCACCTTCACCAAGAGACACTTCGCAAATAGGGTGACCAGTTTTTTTAACACAATCTATCCTCCGTCTTTCAGCAGATCGGACGTCACATGATGCTCACTAGCAGCCTTGCCTCTCTTCGTGCCCTCCACCACACTTTTGCGTTATATTTGCCGGGTAATATAATTTATGACTGCTGTTATGAGAACAAATGACGCGTGCACAGAGCTACAAAATGGGCACATTCTTCGGTATTGTGGCTTGTCGAAGAAAAGTGAACGGGGGGGGGGTGCGGTTTCTTATCCACAGAAACATTTCTGTTAATAGGGTAAAAATGCCGCCTAATGAAATGGTGGCACGCATGACATTTGAATTTATTAAGAGATACAAAATAAAGGTGGCACAGGGCTACGCCTGTACAACCAGCGTTGATGATGTACTAGTGGAAAGCTTATGTGAAGCGCAATCGGCCATCAGTAAGGCAAAAGCACAGTACACTAGATTGATGGTTGACATGGAAGCCAAGGTAGGGAAGAAGGCTGGATTACAGGCCTTAGGGGATTATGACATAGGTACTAGAAATGCCAAAGAAAGTTATTAGCAGACTTCGTAGAATGCAATATTTTGGGATTGTGAATGCTTTCTACCGAAAACGAGTAAACCGTAAGTGGACATGGAGGAGCCGCTTTGCCAAAACTGAGAATGAAATGGACTTTATACTGAGTGCACAATCAGGCATTGTGCAGAATGTGCAAGTGCTTGGCAAGACATGGTGCAGGCTCCATAGAACGATAAGGTCTTGAATACGCCTACACATGAAGGACTGAGAGAGAACGTACAGAAATTCAGAGTGTAGTGTCAGATTACATACTTTGCTCTTATCGAGAAAACCGGCTTAGCGTTGACACAATGAAACATAATCTGACGAGTATTAATATGCAAGAAGCAGTGGAAGTTGAAGGTACGGTATTTGAATAGGACACTAGCCCGCTGCTCCAGGAGACGATGAACCTCCTTAAAAGCGTGAAATTATGAAAGCCTCAAATGCAACAGACAAAATTGAACCGGTGAAACATTCAAAATTGATTATTAAGCGTAAGGTAGGTATGTAAGTAAGCAACTTTATTGATTCATGAAAAAATCATTTGAGGGGAATGTCGGAGGGGAAACGTAAGCAGGATGACGACGAGCCCTCAAGCCGCTCTAGATGGCTGGATACTTCTGTGCTTCGGTGACCCCTCTGGCCCTGCTCACTGTCCGGAGCTGTAACTCTGGTTTAGAGCTTACGGTATCTGATGTAAGAAAGTAAAACACGGAGAGAATTGAAAATGCCCTAAAGAACAGAGGAAGCGTCAAAGCAGTGAAAAGAAAACAAGGTGAGTGCAAAGACCAGGTGTATGCAGTAAGGAACAGCGAAGGCTAAGTAACTGCCTATATGGTTAGGACAGTTAAGCAAGCAAAGGAGTTTCGTGGGGCACTCAGATGGCAGTTGCCAATATTCTTATGGGGTATAAAGTATACACTGGCGAGCAAATGCGTACTGGCGAGTATACTGGCGAGCAAATGCGTACAACGCTGCTGCAGTCCGAGCACGTTCACATTTAGCACATCGTCGTCGTCATTCTCAGACATCTACTTAGCCCGTGACATTACCCGCCGGCGGCAGAAGCACCGTCCCGGAGCGATCAATTCTCGAGGCGTGAGTAGTATGGTTTAAGCCGTGAGACGTGCACTATGTCGGTCGGAACTCAAGCTGGTACTGACGTGGTATGGAGTGGAGATATCTCATAGGTCACGCTGGTGACCTTGCGCATGATGCGGTAGGGGACAACGTAACGGGACATTAGTTTTTCGCAGAGACCAACATGACATGATGGTAACCACAGCAAGACGAGCGACCCCGGGGAGTACTGTACGTCACGGTGCCGGTGATCGTAAGCACTTTTTTGGTTAAGCTGCGAGGCACATAAACGATCCCGGCCGACTTGGCAGGCGATGTCAGCTCGGGCCAGGGCATCACGAGCATAAGCAGTCGATGAGGGGGCGTCAGATTGGAGCATGGTGTCCATGGGCAAAGGCGGGTCATAACCAAACAGTAGGTAAAAAGGTGAAAATCCAGCTGTATGATGACGTGAACTGTTGTATGCGAAGGTAACGAAAGATAAGTGGATGTCCAAATTTTTGTGAATCTTGGAGACGTACATCGCTAACATATTCGTCAGGGTACGGTTGAGGCGTTCCGTGAGGCCGTTGGTTTGCGGATGGTACGCTGTTGTGGACTTGTGGTTGGTAGAGCAGGATCGCAGGAGCTCGTCGACTACTTTAGATCGAAAAGAGTTGCCGCGGTCGGTGATCAACTGACGAGGAGCACCATGACGCAGAATGATGCCATGACGAAGGAAATCGGCTGCATCAGTAGCGCCACTGGTGGGGAGGGCGCGTGTAACGGCATACCGCGTTGCGTAGTCGGTAGCAATAGCAATACACTTATTACCGGTGGCCGACACGGAGAAAGCTCCTAGAAGATCGAGGCCGACTCGGAAAACTGGCTCATCTGGTACTTCAATGGGCTGGAGGGTACCAGCAGGTCCCAGATCAGGTGTCTTGCGGCGCTGGCAGAGGTCGCATGCCGCAACGTAACGTCGCACAGAACGGTAGAGGCCAGGCCAAAAGAATCGGCGGCGAATGTGGTCATACGTGCATGACACCCCTAGGTGTCCAGCGGAGGGGGCATCATGGAGCTGGGCCAAAACGTCTGAGCGAAGATGCACACGAACAACGAGTAAAAGCTCAGCACTATCAGGGCGGGCGTTGTAGCGGTGCAAGATGTCGTGGTGAAGAACGAACAGTTGTAAGGAGTATTCAGGGTGGAAATAGTGCAGACCATTGATAATAGCACGCAAAGAGGGGTCGCGGCGTTGTTCAGCAGCTATGTCGGTGAAGTCGGTAATGGAAAGAACGAGGGCCTCTTGTCCATTTTCCATCGTGTCAGGGGGATCGACTGGGTAACGGGACAAGCAGTCGGCATCATTGTGAAGTTTTCTGGATTTATAGAATACGGAAAAAGTGTACTCTTGCAAGCGCAGCGCCCAGCGACCAAGACGTCCCGTAGGGTCCTTGAGTGAGGAGAGCCAGCAAAGCGCATGGTGGTCCGTAATAACTGAGAATGATCGGCCATAGACGTACGGTCGGAATTTCGCAATGGCCCAGACTAGAGCTAAGCACTCGCGTTCTGCGATAAAATAGTTTTGTTCCGAGCGCGACAACAGTCGGCTTGCATACGCGACGACGGGGTGCATGCCTTGTTGCCGCTGCGCCAGCACTGCGCCTGTGTCGTGGCCACTGGCGTCAGTACGAATCTCCGTGGCGGCAAATGGGTCGAAGTGTGCCAGGACTGGTGGATTGGTGAGAATGTCAACGAGCGACGAGAGGGCGTTTGCTTGCTGTTGGCCCCAGGTGAATGCGACATCTGTTTTGAGGAGGCCGGTTAGAGGACGGGCTACTTCAGCAAACTTCTCGACAAAACGACGGAAATAGGAGCACAGCCCCAGAAATCTTCGGACGTCCTTGGCTGAGCGTGGTGTGGGGAAGTCGCAAAATGCTCGGATTTTCGCAGTGTCTGGTTGAACGCCCGCAGCGTCAACAAGATGGCCAAGTACGCAGATTTGACGTTGCCCAAAGCGACATTTGGACGAGTTAAGTGGCAAGTTGGCACGTCGGAAAACATCAAGCACTGTGGACAGACGGGTAAGATGGTCGTCGAAAGTAGTCGAAAACACAATAACGTCGTCGAGTTAGCAGAGGCAGATGGTCCACTTCATACCTCGAAGGAGAGAGTCCATCATGCGCTCAAATGTCGCGGGGGCATTGCATAATCCAAAAGGCATCATCTTGAACTGATAAAGTCCATCAGGAGTCACGAAGGCCATCTTCTCTCTGCCTTTGTCGTCCACAGCGATCTGCCAGTTGCCTGAGCGAAGGTCCATTGAAGAGAAATGTTTGGCACCGTGCAAGCAATCCAGTGCATCGTCTATGCGCGGTAGGGGATAGACATTTTTCTTGGTAATATGGTTGAGATGGCGGTAATCAACACCGAATCTTCAGCTATTGTCCTTCTTTTTAACAAGTACAACGGGTGAGGACCAAGGACTACATGAGGGTTCGATTATGCCCTTATGAAACATTTTATCGTTTTCTCGCTGTATATTAGCACGCTCCGGGGCTGACACACGGTAGGGTCGTCGGCGAATGGGTCGAGCGTCACCGGTGTGGATGCGATGGGTTACCACGGATGTCTGGCTCACATTACGGTCGCCGAAGTCAAAGATGTCCTGATAAGAAGCGAGCACACGGCAGAAAGCAGAGACTTGTTCAGAGGTAAGCTTGTCAGATAGCATTGCCTTGAAAAGTGGGAACAGGAACGTGACGAGAGCGAAGTTGATGAAAAATCGAGTGGCGAAACGGTGGTTAGGGCGGAAACTGTGTGGTCGACCGTTGGTGTCAGATGCGCAAGTGCCATGCCGCGAGTAATAACTTGCGCTGAGAAGTCAAAATTGAGGACCGGAAACGAAGTTCGGTTGTCCTTAACGGTAACCACCTTGTTGGGGAGTGCAACATTACGTGTCATGGCCACGTAAGAAAATGGGGCAGCAACATAATCACCATCGGGTTCTGCAGGATATGGCGAGAGTTGGACTTGGAATGCGGCTTGCGGCGGAAGTCTGAGAAAATCGACAGAGCGTAGACGAGGTGGGCTGGTAGAGACGGTCTCTGAGAAGAATGGTAGTTAGAGGCGAAGAAGACCTTTGGAACAGTCGATGAGCGCAGCGTGTGAAGTCAGAAAGTGGAGTTCAAGGATGAGGTCTGAGGGCAATTTTCCAGTACAGCGAACAGGACTGAAATTTGATGCTAAGAAGTCGTTAATCGCGCAGTGCACATCCAAAGCACAGAAGTACTCCCGTCCGCTGTATGAACGGTAGGTGCAATCGCAGGCGTCAGAACTTTTTGGAGGTGGCGGCGGAGGTCTGAGCTCATCACAGATATTTGTGGACCGGTATCAATAAGAGCAGTTACAGGTAAATCATCAACGAGAATTGTAAGAATGTTGCACCGCTGGTCGGGAGTAATCAGAGGATTTGCAGTCCGAGTCGTGTATGCAGCGTCATCTCCGGGAGCTGCACCGGCTAGTTTTCAGAGCGACGGTCGTAGGGAGACCGAGAACGGCGTGGTTGAGGCGAGCGGGACTGAGGACGCACGGGCGATGGCGGGCGGCCGGTCCGACGTTCTGGATTATGCTCTGCACCTGTCTCAGCACGGTAGGACGAGGCATAAGGTGCACGTGCGGAGCAAGGCTCCCAGTTATAGAAGCTCGGTCGAGGTGATGAGGTGTAACGGCTGCGGCAATGGCGAGCGATGTGTCCTATCCGATGGCACGTGAAACATATGGGCCGATCATCATGAGTGCGCCAGTCAGCTGGGTTTCATCGTGGCGCGAACGTGCGCTTTGGAGTGGCAGCCGCAACGACTGGAGCCGAGCCGGAAGTAGCAGGGGCATTTCGCTGAGGTGGCGAAATGCCCATATTCGCGATCTCTTGGCGATCCACGGCCTGTATCATTGAAACAGTATCGAGGTTGTGTCCTGGCGCGCTGACGCTAGACATAGCGGGTGCCATAGCCTCAATTCCCGACGGACTATTCTGGTGACGTTTTCCGGCGCTGGTGGTTGATGTAGTGTAGGAAAATCTTCGTAAGAGGATGTAGGCACCGTGTTTGGAAGGCGGTCAAATCGGTTAACTATGCACCTACTTTTTGCCTGTTCAAAGCGACGACATGCTTCGATGACCGACTCCACCGTCGAGCTGTCCTTGCACAGGAGAAAATTGAAGGCGTCATCGGCAATTCCTTTCAGGATGTGTCCGACTTCGTCCTCGTCGAGCATGTCCATGTCGACCTTGCGGCAAAAAGCCAACACGTCCTGGATGTACGCGATATACGGCTCTGTTGATGTCTGGGCACGGGTCGCAAGCTCTTTCTTTGCGGCCACTTACCGTCCGATGGGTTTGCCAAATAGATAGCGCAATTTCTGCTTACAAACGTCCCAGCTAGTCAACTCTTCTTGATGTGTCTCGTACCAGAGTGTTGCCGTACAATACAAGTAGAAAATGATGTTCGCCAACATAAGCGTCGGATCCCCATGGTTGCTGCTGCTGACGTGCTCATATAGAACCAGCCAGCCATCGACGTCTATGCCACTTGTGCCGTTGAATGGGCCTGGGTCACGAGGTTGCACCACAACGATCGGTCGTGGGGCTGACGGATCTTGTTGACATTGAGTAGCTTGGTCAGTCATCGTGGTAGTTGCAATGCACCGTCCGCTGCGAAGATCCAGCTCTTTGGGCTGTATAGCGAGTGATACCCCGCACCTTCCACCAATGATGTTACGGGGAATAAAGTATTCACTGGCGAGCAAATGCGTACTGGCGAATATACTGGCGAGCAAATATGTACAACGCTGCTGCAGTCCGAGCACGTTCACATTCAGCACTTCGTTGTCGTCATCCTCAAACATCTACTTATCCCATGACAATACAAGTCAAGTAATTGCTTCTCTTTCATGTCCCTTCATTGCTGTCTTTCTGTACGAAACATAATAAATATACAAAGCGTAGTTCCAGCACCCTAGCTGCGATTAACCTTTGTATCGCTGCTTTCTTTGTCATGTCCGTACTTTTCCGTCACTAATATTGCGATCCCATATTTTACTCTTTGGTATTACTGACCTGCTTACCCTTTCGATGTTGTCCGTGCAATAGTAGGCTCATGTAAAGCTAGTGCCCAATAAGGCATCGGGGTTCCGACAATAAAATATACAAAATATAATAAATCAAGTTTTATCCTATACTCTCCTTCCCTAGGAATGTGCCTTTTTCTTTTTTTTCAGAACGTCACTTTACGACTATGTCGCTTTCAAACCGTTTAGCAGATATCCCAGTTTATATGGCTTTACTTGCTTCTGGGTGAGCTTATTTGAAGAGAGGCACAGAAATAATGGATGTCTTCGCCCCAGTAACTACAAGTGTGAATTTATTACGATCGCGCTTGAGGGCTTTGAAGCAACTTTCGTAATGCGCTGGTTCTGAAAGGCGAATAGCATAGTTACGGAAGCATACGCAGCTGGTAATAATTAATGATGTATTCTATTATATGCTTGTTTTCGGGCAAGCGAGCGAAAACGAGGCGAACGTGGTGGACTTGCCAAAGATTCTGAGCACGCACGGAGCAAGAAAATAATTGAGGAAAGACCCTGACGTCACTCCTTGTGAAGCCGTGGTGAAGCCGGAAATCGGCCATATAGAGTGGGCCTAATATACTCTCCTGTTTACATCCAAATGTGAAGGTGGGCTGCGCGGCGCACGTGTCGTGGGGATCAGAAACCAACGAAACGAGGTTCAACCCGCTGGGCCAGCGCAATGCCGATGCCGAAATTATTTCATCCCGGTAACAACAACGAATAACAGCTCCTCGACAACTACGCGAGCACAAGAGAATTCGCGAACCACGCGCGCTGGATGCAGTGACAACGGCGAGTGTGGTATTAGTGTTTTCACGTGAATGATTCACACACTGTACAGACTACACGGTCGGCCGGGCGCAGCCTTCTACGGTGGCATTTCGTCTCTCGCGCCGGATGACGCAGCACCCAGACGCCATGCCCGTATTCCAGGTAAAACTCACCAGCATCAGCATTGTTCAAACACAGTGACTTTGTGTACGGTAAAGTGATACTCGAACGTGGTTGCTCTTACGCTGAAGGGGCGAGCATAGCAAGCGAAGCTGAAAAAGTTCTTCAGTGCGCATGTGCAAGCTGTTACTGTACGCATGTCGAACACCGAACTACATACCTGCACATCACGTCCTCAGCACAAATTTTTCAGCCGTTGTCACAAGCAGGAACACTGCACAACCTTCACTGACCTTCAAGGAGTTCGTCGCAATTCCGTTTTTTTTCATGTTGCCTGAACGCAACTTCGCTGAGCACTTCAATTACTTCATCTTCCGTGCGGCACATGGATACACGCGCTCGTAGTATGCACTGTTGAGGCCCCGCGGCAAACAACAGGTCTTGTAAACGTTGCCACTAGTACAATAACCACCGGAAGAGCACTGCGTAGGCAACAACGAGGCACAAAGCACGCCTATTCTCCGCCCCGCATCAGTACGAGGCTTACGGAGGCACCCAAACTCTTAGAGCAAAAGGAACAAAAGACTATGGGGGTTATTCTTTTAGGTATCAACTGATTGGCTACCACTCTTCGTCCTTTTGAGGACTAACTGCAAGAGGACAAACAGTCCTTGAAGGATTAACTGTAAGTGGACTAAGGGTTGTTGTTGAGAAGACTAATGGTTACTTCTGTAAGGACTATATAACAGAAAATTTTTGGAAATGGTCCCTAAACGAGCAAAGGTTACTCTCGTAAGGACTACCTGTTGATTCCGAAAAATCATCTCTGTGAGAGTGAATGCTGCTTCTTCGTTAGGGATAAACTGTTAACATAATTGAGCTGTTTTTGATGAACTAACAGGTAATCCACTATTCATTCACCTGGCCATCTTCCGCAGACTGACATGATAGTTCACGTCAGCTGCGCCTTACTCAGAACTACAGTCCTGAATGTGTGTTGGAACGAAAAACTGCACAGACATGTTCAAAGTTAGAAACATGTCTTTTACATGAACAGTGTGTCATTCCAACCAACGGTGTTCGCTTCAGGTGCTGTCCTCTCTTACCTGCGAAAAACAGAACGAAAAATTCCTACAAAAATATTCAAGCAATAAGACCATAATTTAATTTCCTAAGCCCCAATAATTACAGTCGCAAGCTCAAAAAGTATGCTAAAACATACAGCACACAGTGACTTTCAGTTTTCACACTATTATGCAATGTGCAAAGGCGATGAAAAGGAAATACTTACCTGAAAAATTAACAGACGTATGTGATTTCCAGAGCCAGATAGTCCAAAAAATGATCACACTTCAAGGTGACGGCGTTCATTCTTGAAGCTTTGCAGAAAAGAAGCCGCGAAAGAGCCCTGCATGTAAGCTGGGTGTTCCTTTCATCGCAGGTAAGTTGCGGTGTCAGTACACTGTACAGCCATTTCATAGAAACACAAATACACGCGCGTCCACAATTCGAGCGCAAGCGGCGAAGTATGTTTTTCACAGCCACGTTGATTGCCTGTGAAGCGACACCCACCTTCCACGGAACTAGACCAAAAAAGGTCTACACGATTGACAAACACGAGCTGCACTCTTGGCTAGAGTGACTGAGAGTGATACTGAAGAAGTCCGGTGCGCATCGATACACAATATACGTGCTCCAAGTCCATCAGACTTGCATGATTGCCACCGCTAGTAAATATTGTGAAGGTGATTGAACTACGTTTGAACTAATTATAATGACAGGTACAGTATTCTTCTCCGACAATTATTCTTTTGGAATGAAAAAACTTTATTTCAGTCCTGCAAGACGCGCTTAGCGCGTAGCGGGCGTCTCCCACGTAGGGACCGACAGGGAGTACCTGGCGGCCGCTTCGTGCGCCTGCTGGACGGCCCATTGCTGGTCGGCGAGAAGTGAGCTCCTGAAGGACCTCTCCCACTTGCTTGAAGTAGAGTCGGGAGGAGTTGTTCCACACTCCCAGAGCATGTGTGCGAGTGTCGCTGTGTGTCCACATGATGGGCATGTGTCGCTGGGGTATGCATCGGGATAATAAACGTGAAGCGTGGCAAGGTTTGGGTACGTGTGTGTCTGTAATAAGCCTAGGGTTAATGCCTGCGGTCGGTTAAGTTTCGGATGTGGGGGTGGAAAAATGCGGCGTTCCAAGTAAAAGTGCTTTGTGATTTCATTGTACGTCATTGGTGCATCCCGATTGGTATCTAACCCAGCAAGATGATGTTGCCCTGTGGCAGTGCGGTCAGTAAGTGCGCGCGGTGCATCATGGGCGATCTCGTTGAGGTTGGATAGGGCACCCGGCACCTGTCCGAGATGGGCGGGGAAACAGATGACAGTGTGGTGCTTCAGGGCACTCGGGTCCGCATTGCGCAGGATACGTAACGCCTGGTCGGAGATGACTCCGCGTTCAAAGGCTTTGATGGCCGGCCTGGAGTCGCTGTAGATGAATTCCCGTTTGCTGTCGAGCATAGCTATAGCTATAGCTACTTGCTCCGCTACTTCGGGTTTTCGGGTGAGGATTGTGGCTGAGTTAAGAGTCTGCTGCGCGGATGATACCGCGATCGCGGCGAAGGCTTGGTTGTTGCGATAGGCAGCGGCGTCCACGAACGAGACGTTGTCCGCTTCCGTGTCTATGCGCTTCAGAATGGCGGTCGCCCGCGCAAGGCACCTGCCTCTATTGTATTCGGGGTGTACATTTCGTGGTATGGGAGCGATAGTGATAAGATCGCGGATTTCACGGGGAATTAGAGTCAACTCTGGGGGGTTTCTGGCCCTCGAGGAGAAGAAGCCGAGCTCGCGCAGAATATGGCGGCCCGCCTTGGTGGTAGTGAGCCGGGTCAATTGCACACGTTCCTGAGCTTCGGCGATCTCTTCTAGCGTGTTATGTACGCCAAGCTCAAGGAGTTTGTACGTTGGAGTGGTGATAGGGAGGCCAAGGGCTCGTTTGACCACCTTGCGAATAAGCGCATTGAGTTGATCGCGCTCAGCACGCAGCCACTTGTGTATAGCGGCAACGTAGGTAAAATGGCACAAAACAAACGCGTGTACGAGACGCAGCAGGTTATCTTCTTTGAGACCATGGTGCCTGTTGGCTACTCTACGTACGAGTCGTATGGCATTCTCAGTCTTAGTCCTGAGCTTGTGCACTGTTTGGGTGTTAGTTCCGCGGGACTCTATGATCATGCCGAGGACCTTGATGGTGTCTACCCTGGGTATAGTACGACCATCTCTTGTGTGGAGGGTGATATTGCGTTCCGCCGGAGGTTTCCACCCTTTGGGCTTGGCACCCCCGGCGTTTGGGCAAATATATCAATAGCTCCGACTTCGCAGGTGAGCACCTGAGACCGGTGTGGTCGAGGTAAGACTCGGTGGTGTCGATAGCCTCTTGCAGGGCAGACTCAATGAAGCCATCCAAACCTGTGGAGCACCATATGGTTACATCATCCGCATAGATAGTGTGATTTAGCACGTATATTTTTGAAAGTCGTTCGGAAAGCCCAATCATCACGAGGTTGAAGAGCGTGGGTGAGAGGACGGATCCATGAGGAGTGCCCCGCTGCCCGAGCTCCACTTCTTCCGACACTAGGTCTCCTACGCGGAGGACGGCTCTGCGTCGAGTGAGAAAAGAGCGGATAAAGTAGTAAAATCGATGACCTAGGCCGAGGCCTGCGATCGCTTTCAAGATTGACGAGTGCGTTATTGTATTGAAGGCCTTTTCTAAATCGAGACCGAGTATCGCACGAGTGTCCCGAGTGTTCCCGCCATCTAGAATTTGATGCTTTAGGAGTAACATGGCGTCTTGTGTGGATAACCCTGGTCGGAAGCCAATCATGTGGTGCGGGATGCAGTCGTTATCTTCGAGGTATCGACCAACCCTGTTGAGGACGACGTGCTCAGCCACTTTGCTCACACACGACGTGAGAGATATGGGGCGTAGGTTATCTAGGCTCGGCGCCTTACCCGGTTTGGGTATGAGAACCGTGTGAGCTAGTTTCCATGCATCGGGTATCTCACCCTTTTTCCATATCTCGTTGATAGTGTCAGTGAGGTAAGTGACGGAGGAATCGTCCAGGTTGCGTAGGAGCTTGTTGGTGATGCCATCGGGGCCAGGGGCTGAGCGGCCATTGAGCTCATGGAGAGCTCGGCGCACATCTTCAATAGAGAAGTCGGCGTCTAAGTTAGTGTTGTCGCTGCCAGAGTAATTAGGGTGAGGGGTCACAGGGCCCGTGGGAAGCGGGAGATATTTTCCACGAGGTTCTTGACAACATCTTCCGGTGACACTGTCCGTTTAGCCTGATGAAGTATCTTCACGATCGAATGACGCTGATTTGTGCGGGTGTTGGTTTCATTGAGGAGGTGTTTGAGTAAGTTCCACGTTTTGCCATTTCGGACCTGACCATCGATCGAATTACAAATTTCGTCCCACTGCTGTTTTGAAAGGATGCGGCAGTGATCCATCATGGTCTTGTTCAGCTGAGATATGCGTTTGCGTAACCTCCGATTAAGGCGCTGGCCCTTCCACCGGGCCAATAGAGACTGTTTGGCCTCTAGTAGGTGGGCGAGACGACTGTCCATCTTTTCGGTTGGAAGGTCTGTGCTGATAGTTTTCGTTGCCTTGTTTACATCAGCTTTCAGCTGGGCGGTCCGCGTCTCGAGGCTCGGTGGGGTATCAGGAGGAGGTCGTTCTGCGCGGGTCTTACGAAGGAGGTCCCAGTCAACCCACGTGTACGACTTGGTCTTCCTGCTTACTGTGGGGAGGTGTACAGCCAATATGAAGTGGTCGCTGCCGAGATCTACCGCGAGGTTGGACCAGCGGGCGTCGGAGATATTTTTGACGAAGCATAGATCCGGCGTAGTATCTCTTTGCGTGGACGTACCAGTGCGAGTGGGGAAGGCCTTGTCCGTAATGAGAATAAGGCCCATGTCATTCGCATTTTCCAAAGCTCGTTACCTTTAGGTGTGTCGTACGTGTAGCCCCAGGCGCTATGCGCAGCGTTAAAATCGCCTGCAATCACTAGCGGGTTAGGCCCCGCGAGACGGACAGCTTTCTGGAACAAACGTGTGAACCTTTGTCTATGGTGGCTGGGACTACTGTATACATTGAGCATGTATACGCTTTGTTGTGATACGTTGCCAGGGAGAATTTCGACCATAACGTGCTCAATTTCGGGCACATTGAGACTGTGCGCTGTGCAGGTAATCTTGTTAGCGACCAGGGTGGCGATACCGCGTCTTCCCGAGGGGCCGCGCAACCACTTGTATCCGGAAAACGTGGCGGTTGGTACTACAATTATTCTTTTCTCGCGGTATTTTTTTCATCGTAGCTGCAAGTGGGCTGAGGAGCCTTGTCATCAATTCACTGAACCCCTGAACATGCATTTGCCACTTTCTTCACCTTCCAGTATTCCGTTTTGTGCTATCACCACCCTGACAATAAAGAAGGGTGACTTTCAGAAAAATGGGGTGCACGTGACCGAGAGCCAGACCTTAAAAAGGCTGCTGACCCGTTCACACAACAAGGGCTGTAGAAAAAATTGTCTTTTCATTTTTTCAGTCCCTACCCTAGGGAGTATGCAAGCCATTCGTTTTTCAATTTGTCCTCCAAATTCACACATGACACGCTCTTCACCACACTTGGTCTTTTGGTGGACTAACTACTTGATTTGAGGAATTGAGGACTAAAGTTGACGTTACTCCCTCATTGAGCTGGAGTTTTTCTTAGATTGATTGACGCCATCGTGCCGCCGTCGTTCACTGCTAGACAAACTGCACTGCACAACACGTATCCATAGCAACGCCCTCAATGTGCCCAGTAAAAACGGCAGCCATGACGTCCTTTCCACCACACCTTTTACGTAGCGCGCTGGCCAGGCATGCCCTCTAATCCCATTCCTTGCTCCGTGTGAGCTCTTGGCCAGGCTATTGATTTTCAATATTTTAGAAATGCAATGAAGGGACTTTATATATAGAGAGGGAGAGATAGAGAGAAAAACAACTGTATTTAGAAACTTTATAATACTGGTGCCAAGGGAACCAGACCCCTTGAAGCAAGTTTGCATTGAATACGATGAAGTGGGCTCAACGGACCTATCGAGAGCATGTTTCTTAACAAGCGCATCTTCTGGTTCCTACAAGTTGGTGATATTTCTATATCATTTGTAGTGACTGTAAATATCTGCTGCTCCTTCCGTGCACCTAGCAGTGCCTCGCTATTGCATGTGATGTTTTTAGGTTATGTAAAGTTCTTTTCTGAGGGGATTTTCAACAAAACCAGGGCCCCAGTACTGACAGAATGCTAAAGCAGTTGTTAGAAGGACAAAACAAGCTAACCACTGACATTTTCGCCCTCAAAAATTAGCAAAATAGTTTGCTAGATACGCTCGAAGAATTTAATCAACGCTTCACAGAACTGTGAAGGAGAACTCATTGTGCTGATAGGCTTCAGCAAATTGTGAAACTTCTTCGAGAAAAGCTTAGAAACTTAGAGGACAGATGCCGGCGATCCTACCTAATTGTGTTTGGCGTACCAGAGAATGCCATTGAAACTGAAAAAGATCTGAAACAAAAAATTATAACGGAACTTTTTTTACGAGAAGCTTAACAGTCCATGTAGTTCAGTTGGTAAACTTCGCCGTCTCGGCAAACTTGGTAAACCTTCGCCTGTGATGACATATTTCCAGGATTACAACGAAAAACGAAACATTCTGAAAATGCATGCAAGCTCAAGGAAATGAAGGTTTGACTGATACGGCGAGTTTGCCGTTCCAATACCACCATATGCATATAATTGAATCTGTAGTGGAGGGCTCCGAAATTTCCAGCACCGGGAGATTTTCAACGTCTACCCAAATCTGAGCAGATCGGCGTACAGCATTTGCGCCTCCATCAAAAACGCAGCCGCCGCAGTCGGGATTCGATCACGCGATCTGCAGCTCAGCAGCCGAGTACCTTAGCCACTAGGCTACCGTGGCGGGACAACGGAACGTAAATGTCGATACAGAATGACTACTCACCATACACACTAAAAAGAAATTTCTGTGGAATAGCGCAGAAAATAAAAAGCTGCAGGACAAGAAAGTATTTCTACTGCATGGAAAGTTGAGCGTCGATGGTGAACACCTTACATGGGATGAAACTTGCAACTCAAGAATTCAAACTCATGGTCATCAAAGGAGAGCTAATAACAAATGATGCCACACGCTCGGTAATTAGGATCTACAAATCATTTACATAAATGCACGTAGCGCAAATGCACGTAACGTAAATGCACGTAGCACGTAACCGTGGAACGTGGTTCCACGATGCCATTGATGATACAGATGTTTTTCCCCCATCGTATATTGTATTCTGTCATGATAGGCCGTCACGTAGAGGGGCAGTAGATGTTCTGGTGAAAAATACTATATCAGCCTTTCTAACCCACTAAATCGATAATAAAAAAACGTCACTTTAAAAGTGTCATGTTGGGAGCGATAGTTTACGCTTTTTGCTGTGTATCGTGCACCAGACTCGTCTCCAGATTTTTTGCGCCAGATATGTACACATGTGGCTTCAATTACAAGTGAAAAATATATTATCGCTGGAGGCTTCAGTCTTAACGGGTGTTGACTAGAATCAGCTGTTTTGTAACCATGAAATTGACCCACGTGTCCAATAACTGACTGATATAATGCTCACTTTTAACGTACAACAAGCTGTTGATCAGCCTACCCGCCTCCAAGGCAAGTGTAGTTCCACGCTAGACCTTATTTTTATCAGCCGTTGTAATAATGATTACTTTGTGGCTGTGCAACCTGGTCTATCCAACTATGAAATGGTGCTTCTCGCGTGTCTCCTAGAACGTGCAAAACTCAGCCTTTTTTTTCAATAATGACTAAAGCCTTTTCGCGAGTAAACGATGAAAATGTCGTCGACTTTCTTGATTTGCACATGAGTAGTATTCAGGGCACAGATACTACTAATCTTCGGGGATGATTGGAATCTTTGTACAGATATTGCCTTGAAAACTTTGTTCCAAATATAATTAAAAAAACACCCCGCGAAACCTCTTGGAAAACGAGACGTAAATTGCAGCTAAAAAATTAAAAGACCTAAACGACATTGCCCCAAGAAGATCACGATAATGTTTAATGAGAAAATTCTAAATGAAGCTGTCAGTAGAGCAATGAAGTAATTCCTAGTTTATTTCTGATTCAGCACAAATGTTCTGGTGATTTCTTTCGAGATGTAAGAAGTCGATTCACCACATCGTGCAGGATGATGTTGTCATTGTTGATAAGGAAGACATTGATGAATAGTTCAATGCTCACTTTTACGGTGTTTTTTCCCTTCCTGCTGAGCCCTTACACCTGAATAATGTTGCTTGTACCTAAACACATTATGCATCATTGGCCGGTGTTACATGAATGATATTAAACTTCAAATCTAAAGCATTGCCCCGCCATGGCAATATACCCAACCTTTTCTTTCGCCGATAAGCTGAGATGTTCGCTCCAAATTTAGTGATTATTTTTGAAAAATCATTGACGACAGCTATAAATCATGACGACTGGAGGACGGCGAAAATTGTACGCCTGCTAGAAGGGCAACTACGCAGTACTTTTAAACAATAGACCGATATCTTTAACCGTATCTTTATGTAAGTTTGTTGATCATAATAACGCTACTTATATAACAATAGTTCTTTATGGTAACAGTGTACTGTCTCAACTTCAGTATAGTTTTAGGAAAGGCCTTTCTAAAGTAACTCAACTAACCACAGTTATCTATATTATTGTCTCTATTCTAGATGAATCAGGCCAGGTACACGTGATATCTTTAGATTTTAGAAAAGCATTCGATCTTGTTTGCAATACAAAACTAGTTTTAATGTTAAACACAAAAGGACAACTGGAGTTCATTGTTGCTTTAATTGCAGCATACTTTATGAACCGCACACAAATTGTAAGTATTGACAATCATTTTTCACGCCACTTGCCTGTTAAATTAAGAGTCCTGCAAGGACGTGCACTAGGCCCGCTTCTATTTCTCATATACAGCAACGTCATCGTCCAGGTCAGGTCATAAATGAACCAGTTCAGATTAGGCTTTTTGTGAATATTGCTTGCTTTTTAAAAAAATAAATGTTTGGACGATAAGGCCTTGCTGAATACTAACCTGCAAAGCATATATTTGCGATGTGTGAAGAGTAAGAATTGAAATTCAACGCTGGCAAACATTTTTTATGATTATGAGCAGAAAGAAAAACATTTTACGTTTTCCATATAGTCTCCCTTTAGTACAGCTAATGAAGGTCCCTCTATACAAATACCTCGGCGTCACAATAACTACTACGCTCAATTGAAACACCCATATTTCGAACATTTTTCAATCCTCCTTCCATAAGCTATGCTTTGTGCGGCATAACTTAAACACCACCTGATGTAAAACTTCTCGCATATACGTCCATTAAATACCCAAGCTCGAATGCGCATTCATCGTCTGGGACCCTCATACGAAAAAAGAATGTTCAAGCATTGAAGATTATCTAACGAAAATCAGTGACATTTATTTATTATATAAACAACAAAACAGACTCTAATACCAAACTGATGAATCTTCACGATATAAAATCTTTCAAACGACGAAGAAATATTGACAGAATAAAGTTTCTGTATCATTTGAAGAATCGTCATTTGCTGCTTTTTTCTGAGCCCTACCTGATACCATTGGCATCACGAGCTACGAGGCATCGACATAATAAATTACCATTTCCATATAGAAACAAAATTAACCTATTCAAGTTCTCATTTTTCCATGTACGAATAACGAATGGAATACGCTCCGAATATTATCAGTAGGTAGTATAAAAGCAATCGAAAGTCTGCAGGATTGATGATAGGTTATATTAACACTGTTCTTTTGTTGTGTGAATATTGCTTTAATAATGTTGTGTGTATCAATTTAATGATTGTCCTTTGTTGTGAGAATATTGCATATTACTGTCTCCCCCTTTTGGAGATGTTCAAGGTGTTATTACTTTTGAGCTATGTTGTACTAAATGAACACTATTATTTCTGTTTATTTTTCATTTCAATGCAGTGTGTGAAAATCTCTAGCCTTTATGAGTACACTTGCCCCTCCTGCTAGGGCCCATGATGGGCCTGTAGTATTTGTAAACTAAAAAATTTGACAGATCCCACGTACAAGGGAGTTGACGTCATTTATTTATTTGTTAATTTATTTATTTTACATACATACCGTCAATTCCAGAGAGATTATAACAGGGGGATGATCTCTCTGGATGAAAAAAATGAACAAAACAACAACAAAAAGCAAACATATAAACACATTTGTCAAAGTACAATCATATTGGCAGTTGTTTAAATAACAAGAAAGATCACATAGCACCACATTTGCGAGTTTACCAAGTCGCTTTCTACTAGTTTTGTGAAGGTGGCTAAGGATGTGCTACTGGTAATGGAGGGGGACAGGTTATTCCATTCTCTGATCACGAGCGAGAAGAACGAGAATTCGAAGGCATCACTGTGAAATCTGTAAGGGGCAAGGATATGAGAGTATTTGGGGCGGGTAGTTCTAGCTGCGGATAGCTTTATGTAACGGGACTTGTCTATAATTAGTTGACCATGTAAAAGTTGGTACATCAGCTTTAAGCGTGTTAATATTGCCCGGTTTTTTATGGTTAGTAGTCTAGCCTTCTTAAGCAGCTTCGTAGGTGAATCTGTTCGGTTAAATTTGTTAAAGATGACACTAAGCGCTTTTCGTTGAACACCTTCGAGCTTGTTGGTTAGTTTTTTTTGTGTACGGGAACCAGGCAGTGTTTGCGTACTCCAGGATAGGTCGTATAAGTGCATTGTAGGCCAGTGACTTTGTGTGTGGTGGTGCTTGCTGTAATCACCTTTTTATAAATAACAGTCTCTTCAGCGCAGATGATGTGATGTAATCTATATGAGCGTGCCACCGTAGGTCATGTGACAGAATGACACCTTGATACTTATGTTTCGTGACTTCAGAAAGGGTAGCTGAATTGATGACGTAATTGAAATTGGATGGATTCATTTTTCTAGTTATAGATAAGAGCGCGGACTTTTTTTCGTCGATGTTCATTTGCCAATCACTGCACCAGGCTGAAACTGCGTCTAGCGCTGTGTTTAAGGCGATATGGTTATCGTGTGAGTGGATTTCTTTGTAGAGGATGCAGTCATCTGCAAATAATCTGCATTCAACATTAACAGATGAAGGAACATCGTTCACGAAAATTAAGAATAACACCGGCGCCAAAACACTGCCTTGCGGTACACCAGAGGTCACCGGTACGATTGAAGATTGGACATGGTTTCATTCCACGAACTGCGGCCTGTCTGTTAAGAAGTTAGTAATCCAGTCAACAATTTGGCCCTTGCCTAGAAGAAGTTCGAGTTTCAAGATGAGTTTGCTGTGCGACACCTGATCAAATGCTTTCGAGAAATCTAGCAGAATAAGATCAATTTGTTTTAGGTGATCGATGCTTAATGAGGCGTCATGGACCATTTCAATGAGTTGTGTTACAGTATACATGCCCTGGTGGAAGCCGTGTTGAAAAGGGGACAGTGTTTTGTGTTCTTCTCGGTGTTTCGTTATGTGCTTCAAGATTATGTGTTCGAGCAGTTTACCAACCGTACATGTTAGTGAGATGGGCTGATAATTGGAAGGTTCGTTTTTATTTCCGGACTTATGTATAGGAATCACTTTTGCTATTTTACAATCCTTTGGTAGGGTACGTGACGAAAATGATTGGTTAAAAAGCAGGCACAGGTATATTGTTATCCGTTCGGCATATCTTTTTAAAAGCGCGTTAGGTATGTTGTCTGGTCCGGAACTTTTTTTGCCATCCAACTTCAATATCAAGTTGAAAACTCCCTCTTCTGAAACGAATCATCGCCTAATAGATTTCTCGTCTCTAATTTCTGTGTGAGGCTGTTTTCCGTCGTTAACTGTAAAAGTTGATTCGAAGTAGGTATTTAATACGTTTGCGTAATAGGCATTTTCGTCAGGCGTTTCGTGGGTCATTTTACGGACCTTGGGATTCATGTATTGCCAAATTTTTGTTGGGGAACTTTTATGAATCGAGGTAGAGTTTTTCAAAGTAAGTAGACTTGGCCACCTTTATTTTATTTTTCATGTCAGTTATACCTGCGCTCAGATTTTGTTAGCTATAAATATTTGGTTTCTGTTTTAGATTTTTCCTCAAACGCTTCACCTTTCTTTTAGCATGTATAACGACACGTGTGACCCATGGATTCATCTTTCTGGTCTTCTTTTTCTTCGAAGTAACGTGCTTTTGTAAGCAAAAAGAACAATCTCTTTAAATTTGTGCCACAACATTTCTATAGTCGCAGTGGAGTCAGAGGCTAAATCTTGAAATGATGGAAATTCGTCGAACAGTAAGTTATGTATTGGTACGTCATCGGCATTACAAAAGTCTCGAAAGGTTTCTTCTGCGTATGCAGGCGTTTTACTGTCCTTTATAGGTATCCTACAATAAGCCATTTTATGGTCTGAAATGCCGTCTGGAATTTCTATCGTTGCTTCATGTACCGGAAAGTTATGAGTGAGAAAGATTAAGTCCAGCACACTCGAGTTGTGTCCCTGTGCACGCGTAGGCTGCGTCACTATATGTGAAAGGTTGAAAGAAAGAATTAAATCGTACATTATTATTGAGCAGGCGCTGTGGTACTCCATTGATTCCCAGTTGAAGTCAGGAAGATTAGAGGACCCCATTACAATAACTCTGGCATTAGATGCGTGACGCCGCATATACGCGCACAGGGCATCCATGCACTCAAGATGAAGTGGCGCAGTATGCACACGCGAGAACGATAACGTGGGTTGTGAATTTAAGTTTGCAAAAAACCGCATCTACGCCTTCTACGTCTGGAAGTAATGTGTAGGGGATTCTTTTACTTATAAAAACAGCTACGTCCCCGCCTCGTGTTGCTCTATCTTTGCGTAAGATCACGTAGTTTGGGGGTGTCAGCTCAGCATCTTAGATATCACTTGTTAGCCACGTTTCAGTAACGGCCGAAAATTCGGGTTTGAGGCTTATAAGCAACAAATCTAAAGCATCTAATTTGTTCATGATGCTGCGCGCATTTACATTTGCGAAAGTTATTTCGCGTGATGCCTTATTTGTCGACGCCTTAACTGATGAGGTTTGGGATGAACTTTTTTTGTTCCGATCCCTGAGGGTACTTCTCGCTTGGTTGTAAGAAAAATGAAAGCCTTGTACGTGATCAAGGGAACTAGGTGATAATTCGTTTGCTTCAGATGGCTGATATAAAGGTACTGGTTGATGATACGAGAAGACAGGGGCATGGACATTTGGGATGCGTCAAGTGTTGTTGCGACGTGAAAGTTGTTTAGCACTGTTCGACTCTGTGTCCTACAAGTAAACGTCATCGCTAACGAACAAACTATTGAAAACGAGGCAAATACGGTCACCGTCCTTCTTTAAACTCTTTGAAAAGAGCAGTAGATTGCGTCTTTTGTCACAGATGGCCTCAGAATACTCTCGTGCTACGCTTAGTGTTGTGTTTTTCAGTTTGAAAGCCCTTGCTCAAAATGGATTCAACTTCTTTCTTGTTAAAAAATTTTGCAATGATTGGACGCTTCTTATTCGCTGAATATCCTTTTTATGCGGAGAATACAGAAGGATAGTGACCATACAGCAATTTGTGGGCATGGGAGCAGCTTCGACAGCTCATCTGACATGTCGCGACTTTGCTCGTTACCGGCTTTGCTTTCGCTGTGCGTGCTATGGCCTCCAGTGCAAGCTCCTTTCAAGCCAGCAGCACTGATTACCGAGGAAGCCGGACAACAACCAGCCAGTCATCTACAACACGCTCCCTTCTTGGATCTGCCCGTGGTTGCGCCAGCCACATTCTGCGCATCGATGTCATCAGTGACGTCGGTTGCCGAGTTGGACTTAAGAGCCTGGCAGAGCGGTAACCGCTTCAGTGGGCATGGGAGCAGCTTCGACAGCTCATCTGACATGTCGCGCCTTTGACCCTTACAGGTTCGCAACGAGTTTTCGATCTTCAGTAGAAAAAGCAACAATCGTGGCATATTTCTGCTCCCATGCCCCGGAGTTCTTTGTGACATCGCGAGTGATTGTGTTTCAGAGTTGTTTTTGCTTTTGCGCGCCGGGGATATTGAAAGCGATCCAGAACCTAACACTCGTTCCACCAGCTCGTTCGTTCCTGAGGCCGTGCCGGCAGATCATTCAGAGCAAATGCAAGCAGTTTCTAACATCCTCAAAGATATGAAAAATCCAGGCTGATCTAGCCACCGACCTTACGTAAATCAAAACGTGTCAGACAAAAAATTGAGGAAAAGATTATCTCAATCGAAAAACGGTTAGACGCACTTGAAGAAAAAACGAAAACAGTGGATCACCTTGAGCAGGATATGACAACTATCCAAGCTTCAGTGGAAACACTGGGCACCCAACACGAGTGAATACAAGCTCCTCTAGACGAACTTTAGGATCGGTCCCGACGCAATAACTTAATTTTAAACGGTCTACCAGACGCAAAAGAAACACGGGAATGATCGGAACAGCGTATAGCCCAACTGCTGTCTAATGCAACTATTCACCTAGGAGATCACGACATCGAGCGTGCCCATCACTTAGGTGCTTACAAAGAAAGCAAATCTCGACGAATTACAGTATAGTTTTCAAATTACAAAAGAAAACACTAAATTATTTCAGTTCGTACAAAATTAAAAGAACTAAACGTCGTCGTCACCGAAGATTTTTCACCAGCTACGCGTCCGGCTCGGGGATAGCTCGTGGCCTTTGCCAAAAGCCAACCCGGATCACCGCAATTCAAGCTGCACCATACCAAGCTAATAATAGACAGAAAGCACTACACTTACGATCCTTTCACTGATAGCATAAACGAACTAAAGTTACAGCAAAAAGATAACCAAGTACTCTCCCTTCCAACGCAAACACGGGCTTTAACGTAGGAACGTGCGAGGGGCAGTGGAACTAAGTCGTGTAATGTACCTGTGCTTTTCACGAATGTTCAGAGTATTATTAACAAATGGGATGCTTTAACATCTGTCATTGACACTTGTAACGCTGACACCATCCTACTAACTGAAACGTGGTTGCACTCATACATTCAAGATCACGAAATTCCTCACCATAGTTGTTTTTGTTCTACCGATGTGATCATACGATACGGCGAGGCGGGGGTGTTTTGTTAGGTATCTCGAACGATTTGTCATCCCAGAGCATCCTTGTTAGCACTAACCTTGAAGTTGTATGCGCCCTTGTTGAAATAGGGTCCCGAAAGTTGTCATTTCGCGCCTGTTATCACCCGCCTACTGACTCGTCTAGTTTTGTAAGTGAGCTACGCGATGCGTTAAACATACTTGTTTCTCGTTATCCTACGTCCCCCCTGTTTCTGTTGGGTGATTTTAATATGCCAATTATTGAATGGGCTGGTGAACATCCCACTATTTTTCCTTTATCTACGTTTGCTCAAGAATTCCTAGACCTATGCTCTTTTTTTTTCGCTAGCTCAGTTAGTCAAAGAACCGACAAGAATAATGAACGGTACAGCTAACAATCTTGATCAAGTACTTACAACTATGCCTGATTTTGTGTCTAACCTCGTACATCTACGAGATCTGAGCGATCATTTTTTGCTCTCATTTTGTCTGTATTTATTGCGTCCGAAAACAACAAAACTAAGTAAACCTGTCCGCAACTCTAACCGTGCTAATTTCGAAGCAATTAACAAGGAGCTAGGTGATTTTCTTGACCCTTTTTCTAACGATTTTGATAATCAAACAGTGAAAAATAACTGGAACATGTTTACGAAAAAAGTTAGCGATCTCACGGAGAAGTACATTCCTGTTCACTCTATCTTTTCCAGCTGTAATGCTCCATAATATACAAGTAACCTTAAACGCTTATTTAAAAAAACGCTTGTACTGATCAGCTAAACTTTCTAATATTGATACGCGTTGGGCGGCTTAGAAACTGGCTAATGATAACTATGTTGCTGCTCTAAGGTCAGCCAAAGAAAACTTTTTTCTTACCATATTACCCACTATGCTAGTTACTGACACTAAAGTTTACTGACAAAAAGTTTTGGCGCACCATCAATTCTCGTGATAACAATTTCGTTCATCTAACCGCCACCGACGGTGCTGCAATTCCTTCGGGAGAGCGCGCTAAGACTTTTATTAAAAGCTTTTTGCGGAATTTTTTTTTCCGTAAACGTCTGCATGTCACCTCTCGAAAGAATGAACTACATTGATATTTAACTATTGATAACTACAATGATAAATATTGAACCAAGCGGAATTGCCAATTTAATTAAAACACTCAAAGTTTCTTCAGCTCCTGGTTGTGACGACATCAGCCCTGAATTATTGAAGAGCACTTGCGCCTATTCATCCATCATTTTAGCAAAGAACTTTCAGCAAGCACTTTACGATGGTTGTTTGCCTGCCGACTGGACGGTGGGGAAGGTGATTTCGATTCATAAATAAGGAAACAAAAACTCGCCACTTCATTGCCGACCCATTTTACTTATTAGCACTCCTTGTAAAATCCTCGAGCATGTTCTTTTTTCACATTTTGTTAATTTCTTAAAATCAAATTCATTTTTTACGCGATCAAAGCATGGTTTTCGCAAAAGTTACTCATGTACACAGTTACTATCTTTCACACATAAGCTTCATGCCATACTTGATCGATCATCATCTGTTGACTGCATTTGTTTAGACTTTTCAAAAGCATTTGACAAGGTGTGTCATAAACTACTACTACAGAAGTTACGTCAGCTCAATATTGAACCGAAACTTCTTGCATGGCTTGAGATTTTTCTAACTGCTCGCTCGCAGTTCGTTTCGATTAAGAACCACAATTGTAATAATACCTCCGTTCAATCCGGTGTGCCACAAGGTTCGGTTCTCGGCCCTCTGCTTTTTCTAATATATATTATAGATTTAACGTCGTGCGTTTCATTTAATATAAATTTATTTGCTGACAATTGCGTAGTGTTCTGAGAAATAATCTGTGGCGATGACCTTATCACCCTCCAAACTGACATGAATTCTATAACAGCTTGGTGCTTAAAGTGGCGCATGGAACTCAATGTTAGCAAGTTTATATTTGTGCGTGTATCCAGAAAAAAATAACCCAGTATCTGTTTACTACCTTGATAGTATCACCATAGACTTTGTTTCTTCATTTAAATATCTCGGTGTTAATATTACTAGCAACCTCACCTGGAACGTTCACATTGAACATATTATTAACAATGCAAACCACATGCTGGCTTACCTGAGGCGTAATTTTGCTAAGGCACTATCTTCTCTTAAACTACTGTTGTGCAAAATACTTATTCGTTCTAAATTAGAATACGCTCCCTGTATTTGGGATCCTTATTGTAAGAATCTCATAAACTCACTTGAAATGGAACAAAACATTTCTGCCCATTTCATCTTGTCTATCTATAACCGAACTGCCAGCGTAACAACAATAAAATCTACCCTTAACCTTTAATGCCTAGCAGTACGTAGTGAAATTTTCCAACTTTCGTTGTTCCACAATATATTTTATCACTAACATCTGCGTGAAGAACTCATTTTGCCTCCATTGTATGTTTCTTCTCGCCTTGATTATGCTCACAAAGACGGTATCGCATCAACACGAATGGCTGCTTTTTCTGAATCATTTATTCCTCGTACGTCTTTAGAATGAAATCGCCTTCCCTCTCCTACAGCAACCATTGTAAATCACATGCTTTTCAAAAATGCCTTAGTCAACAATTTGTAATTTTTCGCTTGTTGTGTACAGTTATGCTTGCTTGCTGCGTTTCTTTTTGTTTTGCCTAATTTTGTATCAGATGTTTGTTTGATATGTCTTTCTCTCGCTGCTTTTTTGTTATTCTTATGAATGTACCCACTCCCCGCTATAATGCCATTGACCCTGAGGGTGTTGCTAATAAATAAATAAATAAATTTTTATTGAATGACACGTCACTGAATGACGCTAAATATATGTCCGAATGTTGCACGCACATACATATGTTGAAGAGAGTCAGATGTTTATATAACCAGTTGTTTGCACTTGCGCAACAATGCCAACTGGAACATACGTAGTATCACCAGTAGAAGCTGATATGAAGAGCTGATGCTTGCGAGGATGCTCGCCCTGCTGCATAAATTAACTTAAGCACATGACAACTAACCACAACATACGCTACGCGACGTGACGGCTGTATCAAAAGAGTATTTATGTAATATTTACAAAATTGAGTAAGCAGCCCTGCAACCACTATTGAAGTTTCACGAATATTAGCGTCTATTTGAAGTGTTGTTTTCATACCTGGCGTAGCTCTGTGATAAAAGGCTTTATTACCATGCAGAATGGTTTTGTTCGATTCCAGCTTGAACCCTGACATTCATTCTTCGCTTTCGTCGGGTCGACGCTACCGATGCTGTGTATTTCTTAACGCTCGCGCATTAAATATGACCATGTGTTCTCGTCGTTCCTGGGTAGATAATGATTGTCAATCACCTGTGGCACATATTTGCATACCAGCGGCACATACACGTCTATGGGTATGTGCCACTGTCTGGCGGGAAGTGATTGACGACGTACGCAACGGGATCGTGACATTATTTTATATTGACTAGCACGTCATATTCGTCAAACCATTTTGCCCTCCCAGGCTAGTCTTGGTTCACACCAAGTTAAGGGGCTGACCACGAGAGCACCTAAACGTAAGCGGATAGATAGATAGATAGATAGATAGATAAGATCAATGTACCGAAGTTCGCTAAGAAATGCTTCATATTTAATATAAGAAATGCAAGATACCGAATTGGTGCCCGACACCGACTAGTTGTCATCAATAGAGCAGCCTGGATTTATACTATGTATCCAACGCCTTGAAGTCCACCATGAAGCAGGTGGTGCTTCTCACACTTTGCAGTGAGCAAATTCACGAAACGCTGAGAGCCCTGGTAGCCCCACAGAAGCCTTCCATGGTGAACTTGATTGGCATCATCAAGCTACTGACGGAGCACATTCACACCAGGTCTTCTGCGTTACTTGGATGCTATCGTTTCCAGAAACGACACCAGCTTCCTAAGAAACCCGTCAAAAATTACGTGACAGGTCTGTGAACCTTGAAAAAGGACTGCGATTTTGCCAACGTAGAGTAGACGACAGTGGAATGAGAGGCGTCGAGCGGTAGCGGGGTGGTCCAGTCCCTAGCAGGGAGTACGGGGCTACCTTTGGCAATGATCATGCGAGACAGACTAGTACACGGACATCAGTATTCTCATCTTCCACAACGGTTGCAATGTGAGAATAGGCTAACGCTTACGCAAGCCTATGAACTGGTGCTGACGGCTCATTCACCAAAAGACCAGCAGATCAAGATACAAGGAAGTCAGCAGCTGTGGCTAAGGATTTCGGCGTAAATCATCATAAAGTTTGCGAATACAAGCAAGCCGCCTCAGTGTTACCGATGTCTAGTAGATCACAAGGGCGAAAAGTGTTTTTCAGGAATGCTATGTTTAACATCTGCCACAAGAAGGGTCACATCACCAAAGCTTGCCTCTCTAAAAAGACTAAAACACAGAAGTACAAAGAGAGCCATTGTTTAAAACAGAAATAAGAAGTGTTAGAAAAGTGCATGACTGCCTCCTTACTGTGTTTCACACGATACTTCAGATGACAGCCACACCTAGGTTCTTCGGGATAGTTCTACTTTCCGGTCAGCCATTCGATATGGAATGGGGCTAGGGAGTGTCACTCTCGATAATAATTGCAGTGAATTTCACTCGCCTTTGGCATCATGATGCCTCAGTGTTTAAAGAACGCAAGCTCGCTCTGTGGACATGGTTGGGAAAATGTTTAGACATTGGGGGTTCTGTGCCTATTGCTTTTCCTTTCAAATAAACAAGGCCCAGCTAATTTTCCTCACAGCTGAAGGAGTAGGAGCGAACTCGGGAGGAATTAGGTCAAAAAACAGAGAATGACGTTGCATGTCCTCAAGAATTTCACGAGAACCACCACTCACGATACGTTAACCAAGTTTCCTGCAGTGTGCGATGACCCCCTCACTGGACACTCAGGCCCACCTGTACGCATAAACCTGGCTGAAGACGTGACAGCTAGTTTTTTTGCAACGTTGGTTGGGGCCATTTGCATTATGCGATGTCGTCTGAGAATAAGTCGACAACCCTTGGGCTGAAGGCATAATCAAATCCATCGCTGCCTCAGGTTGGGTTACGCACGTGGTAATGTAGAGGAAAAAGAATGAACCTGGGCACTTGGGCGGGGACTACAAAAGCCTAGCGAAAGCGAGCATGAAGTCGACTTCGTATCCTTTGTGAACGGCAGTTTAATTGTTTGCAACTCTTTCGGAGTGGACAGATATTTGACAAGGTTGATTTAACATAGACTTTCGAACAATTGCATGTCGACAAGGCCACTACTTCAGATATACTAATAATTAATACAAAAAAGGCTTGTATGCATTCAAGCGGTTACCATTGTGTGTTTCAGAATCACCCTCTTTTTTAACGCTTCATGGATACTTTGCTCGCTGGCCCGCCTGGTGTTTGTGCCTATTCAGCTGACATCTTCGCCATCGAAGTGCTGAATTAAGTACGTTTAGATCAACTGGAAGCAATCCTCCAGCATTTGAAAGAAGGTGGTGCATCAAAGAAAGTTGCATATTTGGTGCAGGCGAAGTACAGTTCCTAGGATACAAAGTGAGCTTTATGGGAATTGAGTCAACGTATGAAATTGTCGAAGTAATAACGGGGAACCAGAATGTCACAAACAAGGCGGTACTATAATCCTTATTAGGAACCCCATTCGTTCACTCACGACCATTCAGCGTCGCCTTACGACGTAATCAAAGCCATTATACTGGACCGCATGGCTATGTTTGAACGCACACCACACAGGAGCACTGCATGAGCCGTTCTTGCCACCCAGCGATCGGCCCAGCCTCAAAACGCCATGTTCCAACTTGCCCAAGCACGGCCCGGTGATGTTGAATATGGCCCGCACCCGGTGCGGGCTCGGAAGGCTTTGCCGCGAACCGGCCTTGGCCCCTTTCAGACAATTATGCCTTGAGCATAAATGACACATTTTCCGATTTTCGGTTGTAGTGAAGATACCCGCCCCACACAAGATATTTGCTAGACTGTCTCGAGAACTTCTGCCAGTGTCACGAATTTTTCTGGTATTGTGTATGCTTCCGGTTAATTAGGCCAGTAACACTTTTGCTAAGTATTTGCAGGGCAATATGATTTTCATTTGCAGTAATAGCTAGCTGTCTTATGTACGATATCTAACCACGCAGTCATATTATTTTGCATTTCAAAGAATGCCTACAGCATATAATATTCCTATAAAGTACAAAAATGGCCGAAATTTAAAGGTCGAATCTAAGCATATTGCATACGAGGTGTAGCTGTTCAGTAATGTATCAAATATCTTGCAAACTCGGCGTATTCTGTAGTCAAATGAAAATGTGCTCTAACTCTGTGCGGGAGAAATGCTCGAGGCAGGGCAGCGTTGCCTGAAACAATCTGTCGTGTCGACTCCTCAGCAAGTGCCTGTGCACAACACACAGTACGTTTTCCCGCTCAAAACAAGGTTTTTCGACCCAGCTTTCTTCCTCCAGTAACGGCCACATCAGTGTTATAGATTTGTCATTGCGAGCTGAACCGATTAGTGAGCGAGGCACCTTCCTCGTTGTTCTTTGACGATGTCTATTTCGTTGTCTTCGTGTGACATGCTTCCAACTTTGAAAGTGTGATGTCTTGAAGCAAGAACGGACTAAGCGCTTTCAAAACAACTGTGTATTAGAGCGCCGACGATAAGCTGGCGGCTTCTTTAGCACTCCCTGTTAAACAAGGTGTGTCCATTGTCTGGAAACCGAGGTACATCATGGACCATAAGCAGCAACGGGGTTGTCTTTCCACCGGTGGTCGAAAGCCTCGGTGTGCGCTCGGAAGCGAAGTCAGGCTGTTTGTCGCTGCAGGCTATGGTTGCAAGCTTGCAGCTTGCAGAAAAACAAAAGCGTTGACGGTGGTGGGGAAGGAAGGGTGGATAGTAAATAAGATTCCAACTCAAAACAGGTATAGTACCTGTGGGAAACAACACTTCATGTGGATCACGCATGTTCACTGCTTCAGTAGGCATCATTTCAAAAGGCCCAGTTTTTTAAGTCGACAAATTCAGCTCTATTGTATGTTGACACAACAACATTCACACCATCTTCCAGGAGGGAGCACTGATGAGATGCAAAGCAGCAGCGATGCGCACGGAGGAGATCAGCATTCTTGAGTCGCGCATCACTGGTGTCCTTGGTCTTCCACTGCCGGCGCTTGCGTTTTTCTTCCCTGGCTCGCGCCTCAGCGGTGTTAAGGCGCGACGTCTCCATTCTCGAACGCGATCGGATTCGCTAACCCTCGCAAGGGCAATGCCGGCCGGGTTAAGCTTAATTGTTTCAGTGAATGTTTCGCCGGGCGAATGAGCATCGTCTTCCGGCGTTCTCCCCATTGAAGATAACCGAGACAGAAGAATGTTCGCACTCAATATGCACTCGAGCGTTGCAAGTGGTGATAACGACAAAGTGGGAGGGAGACACGCACATGTAAATTTCAACGAGTACGTTAGGCGCACGTCAGGTTAATTGCGCCTGAACGGACGAGCCAGTGGCGTAGCGACTGGCGGTCGCGGTAATGGAGTGAGCAATCGTAGCGGCAGGTGTTGCGGGCAAATGGACGAGGCAGCAGCAGCAAGCGCTGCGGTGAGTGCACGGCTGGCGAGGGGGAAAGTAATATAAGCTCGCACTGCAAAGGGAGCAAGACGTCAACGCACAGATGTGACGTGACCAACTTAATACCGCTCCAACACCTGCGACGAGGAGAGCGCGTTGCGACGCGTTCGTACAAACAGACGGAGGGACAGCGAGTGACAGTGTTGCAAAGGCTAAGTAAAGAGCTGCTTCACATTTAAAATACTATGTTCACACGCCATTACACCTACATGTATGAGACTCAGGCCTAACACGCGCCTGAATAAGGCCCGAGCCCGACCTGAGTGCGAAGCTCACCGACCCGAATTCTTCCCGGGTCCGATCGAAGAATTCATTACGCGGCCTGAACCAGACCGCTGGCAGGTCCGGGCCTGTGCAGTGCTCTGGATCGTACTTTACAACCGACCGGACCAATGCGACGCAAGTTTTCCTGCGCTTTAGACCTGTTAGGCGTGCTCTCCATCTATATTATCTCGGGCCCTTTGCAGTACTGGATAAAGGCGAGTAGACATACACCGTGGATGTTCCTAGCGAAACTGACACCAATGCATTGCTGCGTTTGGAGCTAGCCTATTGATAGACACTTTCACAGTCACGTGACAAAGTGCGGTCGCACATTTCGCCGTTCGCTCACTGTGGGCTCTACTTCAATCAACCGTTTCCTCGAAGTGCTGATCCTATTCGCAGACCATGCTTCTCTCTAGGAGAGCAGCTATGTCATGTCACTGATACCCATGAAATTGCATGGTGATGGAAGAGGTCAGCTGTGACTTCCGGTGGTGCGGCAGCAAGGCTACTGCGAGAGGCGCATCAAAATAGAAAAAGTCAGTGGCGTTAGGTTCCAATGCCTAATTGACGTGTCGAGTCGTTTTAGGAGCGAAGCTCCTAAAGGCCTGGGTCTGTCCATCTCTTGTATGTATGTACGTGACCGCCCGCAGTTCCACGTTTGCAAACTTCCCACTACTTCGTGCTTGCAAACATCCCACCATGCCCAATCACCGATCCACCATTTCACGAACCACAAAAAACAACTACTCTTGAGAAGTGGCCAGTGTAGAATACAAGATTGCCGTGTACTTGAATTCAGGTGTGCGTTAAAGAACCATAGATTGTCCCACTGTGTCCACCCCTTGCTTGTACATCTTTGTAAACTGGCCTCTAATTCGTCCTTGCAAACATACCTCTACACCCAATCCCCAGTCCACCACTTCAAAGACGATAAACTCGTTATAGTCAGAGAGAACGGAAGTGGCGTTTAGCTACCACTTACGAACTATAAAATTTCTTGCAGAATTATATTGCCACCTACTTCTAGTAGTGGGTCATATGCCAAGGTGAAGGCTCACACCACAGATAAAAAAGAATTGCCCGTGGGCCCCCGCTCTGGCAAACAAGCCCAACCGACGCGCTTGGTTAGAGCCCTGTTGCTCAGACGTCAATAAACCTTGTCGACACCCCCTGGAGTGAAGTGACAATTGGTGGAGGTGCTGGGTAAGCCCCTCACGGATGTTTCAGACCCCTCCTTGAAGCAGCACCACAAGCCCAGTGCGAGTCAACACTCCCGTTCATCGGACAAGCCGCAGAATCAGGGGATTGCCACCCGAAGCTGACCCTACAGTTCACACCATTATGATCAGCACGTCCGTTCAAACCACTTTAACAGGTACGGAAAACCCCCCGGTGACTCGGTACACCCTCGAAAGTCCACTAGTTGCGACACCGTTTCATAGCACCAAGCTCGAAGACGTCGAAGACTGGTTGGTCGACTTCGAGCGCGTGGCTGCTTTGAACGACTGGAACGACGCGGCCAAACTACGATGTGTGTACTTCTGTTTGGAGGATGGAGCACGTACCTGGTACATGAATCACGAGCAACAAATGACATCGTGGCCCGAATTCCACCGCCGGCTGTTGGATACTTACAGAAGTGCTGATCGCCACGAACGAGCGGAGCGAGCGATCCAGGCCCGCATCCAGATGCCCAATGAAACTGTCATGACCTATGTGGAAGATATGAAGCGCCTGTTCCGACAGGACGATCAGAGTATGACAGAAGAAAAGAAGGTGCGTTACCTGATGCGGGGAGTTAAGGGACAGCTTTTCGCTGGCCTTGTACGGAGCCCTCCGAACACGGTCGCCGAGTTTTTGTCCAAAGCCGTCACGATGGAAAAGATGCTTCAGCATCTATCCCACCCTGTATGAGCGGCAAGTGAACACGTCCACTGCTCCAGTTCTCACGACTATTGGGAGCAACACCGAGTGTCTGCGCGACCTTATCCGCTCCATAGTACGCGAGGAGCTGCAAAATACTGCCACATCACCACTTCCTACGGTGAGTTCCATTGCAAGCATCGTCAAGGACGAGCTGCATCATGTCCTTCGGAATGACGAGGAGGTAAGCGCGGCTCGTAGAACGGGCGTTTTTTTTGTACAGGACATTATCTCCTGATGGCCGACCTTCGTACTTCCACTGCGGTGAAGCGGACCATTTGTACCACCAGTGTCCATACCAGCGCCTCGGGCTGCGCGGATTTTCAGTATATTCAGCGCCTCCTCGGTATGACCGGCGACCCCGGGACATTGAGGACTACCTGGCTCAACAGCGCATGCCACCGCCTTCTGGACGGTAGTCGCACTCACCGTCACCGAGGCGCTTTTCATCTTCGCCACAGCGCCATGCTGGCGCACGGTCCTCCAGTCCCCGCCGGGAAAACTAACGCAAGTGACCCTTGGAGGCGAGGTCGCTGGCAGTCGACGTGCTGAAGACCTCCGATCGACGCTAACAGTAAAAGGTGTAGATTTGACTGAGCGATATGTGGGGCTTTCTCTGGATATACTGGCTATGCAGTAGGTGCTTTAGTTGATACCGGGGCTGACTATTCAATACTAAGCGGGAAAATGACCAGACTACTAAAGAAGGTAATCACGCCCTGGCATGGCTCCGTGATTCGAACGGCCGGTGGCCACACCGTCTCGCCGCTTGGAACCTGCACGAGTAGAGTTTGGGTCTATGGTTATACTTTTGTAGGAAGTTTCCTTGTGCTCTGTGAATGTTCACGCGACGTTAATCTTGGTGTTGACTTCCTGCAGGAGCATGGAGCTGTCATTGATCTTCAAGAGAATCACATCACCTTCTTAGCCGACCGAGCAATCGACAAGCAGAACGAGCAACAACGTACCGACGTTCTTCGTGTTTCTGCTGGAAGTATAACGCTTCCTCCAAGAGCCAGTGTTATTGGCGACGTCACATGCTGTGGATTGCGAAATGGTGAAGCGATTGCAGAAAGTAATTTTGAACACCTGCTGACTGAACGTGTTTGTGTGGCTAGGAGTATGATAAAGCTACGTGATGGCCGATCTCAACTGCTCGTTACAAATTTCAGTGACGAACACCGACACTTTTTCAGTGGCACTTCGTTAGCGTTTGCAGATGAATTAGGAACCGTTCCCATCTGCTTCTCGTCGGACGCAGTGGAGGCCGCCGATACGTCTCTAAACAATATCGATATTAATTCTAATCTCACACCAGAAAACCAGACAGCACTGCGAAAACTCTTGCTTGAATTCAAGTCATGCTTCGCTGCTTCCTCTAAGGTGCACCAGACTTCGATCACTAGGCACAGAATCATCACTTACGACGACGCCCGCCCATTACACCAGCCGCCTTACCGTGTGTCAGCGAAGGAACAAGAAACCATTCGTACGTAAGTTTGAGAAATGCTTGACGACGGCATCATCGAGCCTTCCAACAGTGCGTGGTCCTCTCCGGTCGTCCTAGTCAAGAAGAAAGACGGAACGCTACGTTTTTGCGTCGATTACCGGATACTTAACAGCATGACTAAAAAGGACGTGTACCCACTGCCACGCATCGATGACTGGTTAGACAGATTATGCCGCGCCCACTATTTTTACTCTTTGGATTTAAAGAGCGGGTACTGGCAGATTGACGTTGACGAGCGAGACCGCGAGAAAACGGCACTTGTGACCCCTGATGGCCTGTATGAATTTCCAGTCCTTCCTTTTGGTTTGTGCTCAGCGCCCGCAACCTTCCAGCGAATGATGGACACTGTGCTTACTAGTCTGAAGTGGCAAACTTGTCTCGTATACTTTGATGATGTTGTCGTTTTTTCTGAAACCTTCCAGCAACATCTTCACCACCTCAGGAGTGTGCTACAGGCTATTCAATCAGCAGATCGTACACTGAAACCGCAGGAGTGTCACTTTGGTTATGAAGAGCTCAAATTCCTTGGCCATGTAGTCAACGCCAAAGGAGTCTGACCCGACCCCGACAAACTTGCCGCTGTAGCCGCGTTTCCACATCCTACAGACAAAAAGACTGTTCGGCGCTATGTGGGCTTGTGCGCTCACTATCGACGATTTATTAGAGGGTTTCCGAAGATAGCGGAACCCTTGACTCGCCTTACACGCGACGACACACCTTTCGTATGGGCTACTGAGCAACAGGCTGCTTTTGCCGAGCTACGACAGCGGATGCAGTCAGCTGCTGTTCTTGCGCATTTTTGACGATGATGCTGACACAGAGGTGCACACTGACGCCAGTAACATCGGCCTCGGCGCAGCGCTCGTCCAGCATCAAAACGGCAAAGAACGAGTCTTAGCCTATGCCAGCCGCTCACTGTCCCATACCGAGGTGAATTACACGACCACGGAGAAAGAGTGTCTCGCAGTAGTATGGGCGATCACCAAGTTTTGCCCGTACCTGTATGGTCGTCCATTTAAAGTGGTGATGGATCACCATGCCCTCTGCTGGTTGGTAAACATTCGTGATGCCTCTGGATGACTGGCTCGATGGAGCTTGCGTCTACAGAAATTTGATGTGACCATCGTTTATAACTCTGGACGGAAGCATGAAGACGCTGATACGCTGTCGCGTGCACGTTTAGTCAATCAAAAAGAAGAGGACGATGACGGTTTTCTGGGCGCCCTTAGCTCATCTGACTTGAGCAGATGCCAGTGAGAGGATGAAGAGATTCGACCGCTCATCGACTATCTGGAGGGTCATAGCGCCGTTATACCTCACCATCTATCTCGCGTCGTGACGTCTTTCTGCCTCCGAGATAATGGCCTGTACAAAAAAAGCGCCCGTTCTACGAGCCGCGCTTACCTCCTCGTCGTTCCGAAGGACATGCGGGACGAAGTTCTCTCCGCGTGTCATGACGAGCCCACATCTGGTCATCTAGGTTACTCGCGAACGCTCGCCAGAGTAAGTGAGGCGTACTAATGGCCTGGACTTTCAGCAAGCGGGAAGCAGTACGTTAAAAGCTGTCATGAATGCCAGCGTCGAAAGTCGCCACCAAGCAAGCCGGCTGGATTACTTCAGCCAATTGATCCACCCCACAAGCCATTTGACCAAGTCGGCATGGACATTCTCGGCTCATTTCCTTTATCATCCGACGGCAACAAATGGGTCATTGTTGCAACTGACTATTTGATCCCCTATGCTGAGACACAGGCAATACCACAAAACCACCGCTTCTTAGGTAGCACAGTTCTTCTTGTGCAACATTGCTCTGCGCCACGACGCTCCATCTACAGTGATAATCGACAGAGGAACAGCGGTCACTGCACAGCTTATTGATGAAGTTTTTCGACTAAGTAACACTAGGCATCGAACGACGACTGCTTACCATCCACAGAGCAACGGCTTAACCGATAGACTAAATAAGACAGTCACAAATATGATCTCCATGTACATCGACGTCCAACACAAAACATGGAATCGCAGTTTGCCTTATGTGACGTTCGCTTATAACACCGCCGTTCAAGAAACAACCCGATTTACACCGTTTCGACTTCTCTACGGCCGCGAAGTTCAGACGATGCTGGATGCGATGCTTTCGTGTGAAGACGCCGTTCAATTAACAACTGACGCAGAAGAATTGGCAGAGCGTGCCGAGGAAACTCGCCAGCTCGCCCAGCTACACATTCGTCAGCAGGAACAGGTTGATGCACGACGTTAGAATATGCGTCACAATGACGTATCTTACAGTCCGAGAGAACAAGTTCGAGAGACGCCGTGGCCTCTCCGAAAAGTTGCTCAGCAGATACTTTGGTCCGTATAGAGTATTACGCCGCGTGAGCGACGTAAACTACGAAGTGGTTCCGGACGCTACGTCGTCACGATGGGTACAACGAAAGCAACCGACCTCTGAGATAGTTCACGTTGTGCGCTTGAAGCCTTATTATGCGCGTTCCTCAAAGACCCCTTTTCCTGTGTTTTTTTTATTTGTGCTCCAACACTTGCCTCATCATTGGTGAACTTATCGCGTCTAACATTTGATTATTGGTGCCCTTTTTCATTGTTTAAACTACTTTGTTTTGGTTTTTTGCAATAACTTTACAGCATCGGGACGATGCTCTTTTTTTGTTGAGGAGGAATGGTGCCACCTACTTCTAGTAGTGGGTCATATCCCAAGGTGAAGGCTCACATCACAGAGAAGAAAGAAGTGCACGTGGGCCCCCGCTCTGGCAAACAAGCCCAACCGAGGCACTTGGTTAGAGCCCTGTTGCTCAGACGTCAATAAAGCTTGTCGACACCCCCTGGAGTGACGTGACAATATACAGTATTTGTCACGTCTTTGAGGAGGTAGTGGGCGATGTTCGCGGATGGTTCACGATTGTTTGATGAAACCCTCCAGTGCTTCTGCCCCACTCATCATCATTGACCGTGATGATATGCTGCGATATTTCTATATGTGCTCCACACATCCTTGCTTTGAGCCGATGAGAAAAACATGATGTAGGCGTCTCATGTTCGCTTCAACGCGCCCATGAAGTCAGTCAGCCTTCCTGAATCCCTATCAAAACAGCAATACATACAACCTACAACAGAAAAACCGGGAATGCACACTGTGGCAGTGCCAAAGCGTTGATACTAACTGACTACCGCAAACTGAGTTAGAACTTTCTGAGCAGTCATTTTACGGCCGAAAAAGATTTCACATTTTTGTCAGTAAAGGCTGTTCTTGCGACTTGAGGCGACGCATGTGTGGCATGAGTCAGAGCAGACACGTGATTTGCAAGCTCCACGTTATGAAAATTGCTGTGTTGGCAAAATTTAATAATGACACCAAACCCATAATTCTCCAATTCAACGAGTGACCGAGAGTCCATGAACACAAAAACATCCAGGTGGGTGAAATACTTTGGACTTTTATCTGCGAAAAACCTTTCCAAATTTGTAAGACACTGCTGGGCCTCGGGCCTAGCAGGAAGTACAAACGCGCAACTGCTGCTCAAGGCATGTCGAAGCAACACCGTGGCCCGTCAGTCATGGCTACAACCCGGAAAGCGCACACGTTCAAGAAATGCAGCTGGCCACTCCACCGTAGGCCAATGTGTCTTCTCATTACGAGGGGTACTTTAAGAAATGCGTAGCAACCGCCGAGTGCTCGACACATCCAACAGACGCGGAGACGCCGACAATCAGAAGCTGTGGGTACATAAGCTATTTTCCATCATTTCTGTGTGTGGACCAAGCAAGAACTTAGGTGTGCCACGCTTCTCGCCTCGCATGGCTCCCGATGAGCACGTGCTCGTCACCAAAAGCAGGCACACTTGCAACCTAAAGCAAAACAGAGGCACGGGCAGCATTGGTAACGCGGTATACGGGCAGCCATCTCTCAACGTGGCATCACTGCAGAAGTAGCCCTGAACAAGGGCACACAGCATACACTGGCTGGGGGAAGAAAATCTCGTCGTCGTCGGCCCTAAAGGTGAGTGCGTGCGGCGAATTTTTTTCAGCTTGGATGAGCTGTGGTGGACCGACAAAGTCATCAACGCGCCAGCTTACGCAGGGTTCACTGACAACTTGGGAAAGGGTGTTGATTCAGCTGGCCAACACTGGCCACTACAGATTACATTCTGGCGAATGCCACCTTGCCTGATAACCCAATTGTCAGTGTTCGGAGGCTTGAATTTTCTAATGTTGTCACGCTCACATTTGAACACAGCATTATCTCAAGGCTCGTCTTCTTCCTTAATGCTCCGCGACGGTGGTCTAGAGGCTGAGGAACTCGGCTGCTGGCCCACAGGTCGCGGTATGAAATCCCTGCTTTGGCGGCTGCATTTTCGACGGCAGCGAAAACGCTGTAGGCCTGTGTGCTCAGATTTGGGTGCACGTTAAAGAACCTCAGGTGGTCAAAATTTCTGAAGCACGGCACTAAAGCACCTCTCATATAGTGATTTTGAGGCTTGTAACCAGACATATCAATCAAAATCAATACCACATCGCCTAACTACCCAATCTTCGGGGTCCAGAGGTGTGTCTCTCACGACTTCCTACGCAGATATCGCGAACCAGCCTCCGCCGAGCACTTGGTCCAGCATATTAGCCAAGCACACGGCCGCAGCTGTGCACCATCTGGTGACTACAAGGAACCACAAAAAAGCATCAACTTCATCAGTTATAACACCAGCGCCACATCATCCCGGCCCTAATACAAGAAGCGGGCGGTGTCTTGGTCCAAGTCATGTACCCGGTCTAGGAAATGCTGGTCAACCGAGAAGCACCCCGAGCACGACAAGACGTCTACAGCGCCAGCCCTGGCTCTCAAGGTAACGGGTACCTGGGTGAGGTGGGCATCAAAGGTAGTCTCCCAGTGTGGGCAAAATATTTCTCAGACTTCATAATCTCCGTTAATCGAACAGCTTATAAATTTTATTGAGAAGCAAAATTGAACGCTAGCCCAAATGCAGCAGGTAGTTGTGCAAGAGAAGCAGGAACCTCACTGTTTGTTTTTTTACTGCAAAACACAGAGAAATAAGTGTCCCCAGACATCCTCTGCAACATACGCAGTCTGCGAGAGGCGAATGGCATCTTCTAGAATAATAGAGACAGACGTTGGTTCTACTCAATGCAGCAGTTAGACGTCACAATAACAGGCTTCGATAGCCGACATAGTAGACAGGGTCCTAGAAAAGAAATTCAGTGCTTTCGCCGCAAATATAACCCAGACAGTACAGCGATCAATTTCCAGCCCCGTCAGTGCACTTGAAGGCAGAAATGCGCAACAATTTTACGAACTTACGATGCCTTGCATGAATGAGATAGAATCAATCACGGCAGAATTTCATCGACAAGTAACACAACTCAGTGAAGGCAATGCTCTCAAGGGGCTCAAGCAACTGTCAAGACGGCGTGGCATGCAAGCTAGAGCCCTACACATTAATCCAGATAACGAGGACATCTGCAACATGCCCCATGATGCCTAGCCGAGGTCTGCAGCTTACAGTAATACTGTGAAATTGTCGCAGTTTCTACTGTAAAACAGCACTGCTCTACCGCTATATTAAAACCATAGTATCATTGCCAGAAGTAATAGCTTTACGAGACATCGGTGAACACGCAGCCAAACTTATACGTATACGACTTGGGTTAGTGCCGACGGAACATCAGCAGTTACGTACGCTCATAACCAGGATGCCGCTCTTCAGCATGACCTTGCTATCAGGAACGCTAGCTTCCAATATGTATTCATCCATTTTCTTCCGCGCAACAAGCAACATATTTCAAAATACCTATTAAAAATATAGCAGTCGCCCAGTGGACCGGACACCATATGTTTGCTGACGTGATCCGCCAGACCAAAGTCTTGCGGATGCACTCTGCATCGTCCTGCACACGCGGCCTGGCTAGAACTGGGAAATTTCAATGCCAAACATGCGAATTGGGGATACAATTCGCATACAAGATGGTAATAGGTGCAAGTTACTAGACGTAATCACCATAGAAGGGCTTCGAAAGGCAAGTACATTGAGCGAACTTACCTTTATCGCCAATCAGGGAAAGCCGATCAATATAGACAACATTTGTCCCGTTTTCTTAACCTCCTGTGCCGGCAAGGTAATGGATAAGGCGCTGAACATTCGGTTCCCTGAATACATAAAGGTTAAGAACCTCTTTCCAGATATCGTGTTGGTGTTTAGAGCACCTTTATCGGCACATAATGTTCTATATCAATTAAGCACGACATAATCAATCGCTTCAGTGGAGCCAAGCAACAGGAGCGTGCCATTTTGACGATAGATTTCGAAACAGCCTTTGATGATGTCTGGCACTCGGCTATCCTGACTAACCTAGCTAAAATAGGCAGTGGCAAACGTGCATACAACTGCGTGTGGAACTTTCTGCACAGCCGTGAACTCACCATGCGAGTAGGTGGCGCTAAATTAGCCCCGATCACAATGGAGACTCCGGAACCCCGCAAGAGGCCGCAATCTCACCACTATTATTCGATATCGCATTATCAGATCTCCCTAGAGCACTCAGCTAGATACCTGAATCAAACACGCAAATATACGCAGAGGACGTTACCATATGGAGGAACACCGGCAGCATGAGACAGATGG
>WOVY01001270.1:0-13356 GCA_013436015.1 Rhipicephalus annulatus | reverse complement strand
GCAGCGATAGCCCCTACCGAGGTACGTCACAGCATGATGTCACTGGCACATGTAAAAGGTGTGGCTGGAAAAAACACTCCCGCTGGTGGCTCAGCCCGGTACAGTCGTGCGGTGTTTGGGGCAAGTTTTAATTTTTCAAAGCTTACACTTCACGTTACAATGTCGACATTAGCTGTAGTATGTGTCAGCAAACATCTAGCTGTGTGGTAAAATATTTGCCACGCTGTCTGTTTATCTTGAAGAAGTGAACACACGTGGTGGCCTGTGCGAGGAACAGTGGCATAGTCTTCAAAAATGTGCACTGTTGATTGCGGCATGTAGTGTGCATTGAAAGGTATTGAGAATATTGGTTCAACTGAGAATATTGTGTGTGGTGTGTGCAGTGTCAATAACAATGTGTCTTGTTTGCGAAGACGTTAGCACTCATGGCAGGGACCGGTCGATGAAAAAAACTTGATTCGACATTTTAGTCAAGGTAAATATGCACTTGACGCGACCATCTGCGAGTGGGTACATCTCGGTGTTTGCGCTGTGAGCAGAAAAAAAATTGCATGGTTACCGGGCTGGAAAATACCATTTGCTGAAGCTGCATGTATGAATCGTCCCGACGAGTACGCAAGCCCAATAAAGGTATAACTCGTTTTATCGAAGGCCTCATATGTCTTCATGTAATAAGCAGAGATTCTTGTTTCACATATACTCAGTACCTTTACCGCTCGATATTCATGAAGTGACAATGCAAACAACAAGTTTGTGTGTTAGGTCCTAAGGGAGCAATGTAAATATGCAAATAAGTTGTAGGTGTCAGATGCAGCAATGTAACTGCGCAAAAGATTACGTATATATTAGGCTACAGGTTTAGAATCGTATACATCTCAGTGGTCTATCAGGAACGTCACAAACAACTTCCTTGCCAACCAGCCCTTGCACAGAGGGAGGGAATGGCTGGCACAGCGCTCGAAGTGATGTCACACTATTTGCAAACATAGAGAGGTTTCTTACTTAGGCAAACATTTTGCACAATACATTTTTAGATGCAAGACTGTACTCGTCCACATTGATCATACTGATGTCTTTTGTTGTTACTTTGTGCTGTGAATTACTAGGCATTTAGTCACCATGATCTTTAAAAGCTAATTTCAGTGTTCTCTCTCATATTGCTGACAACTGTGTTGTTGCATAAATTGGGCAAAAAAGCACCACAGAAAGGCTGTCACAATAAATACACCAACATGGGTACATGGGTATTCTCCTGCAAACAAAAGTCGGCACTGGTCCTGTCATTACCCGTCTTCCTTCTTTCATTGCCTTGTTTGTGCTGAAACAGCCAAACACCTGATGAGTTAGATGAGAAATATTAACGCATCAAAACTATAAGTGCTTGCATCAGCAACTACACAACAGCGTGATAACCGCACCCCTGCCACACAGCAGCCAAACATATTTTGAACATGCTGACAGTGTATTATTTTATAAAAAGCAACTCTGGCAGATCACAAAATCTCACATTGTGCATGCAAGTTTTCTTCAAAGTCAGGCGTACAATGTAGGTGCTGGCCGGTACATTATTACTTACAAGCAGAAGCGTCTTGCAGGTACATATGCAGATTGCACGAACACCTCTCTCTCTACACTAGGCACACACATTATATCTTTTAACAAGCACACGCCACTGTTTAGGGGCATAATAACCCTCTACCGTGAACGTATGCTAATCAACCCACTTAGGCGGTTGGCTAGGTTAATCGAGCCAAGTTACAAATTGTATCGCCCGCGAACGTAAAAAAAAATGCTGCTTTCCATCAAATGGCACTGCAGGCTTCGTTTAATCAACAACGTAGCAAGCGCCGTGTGAGTCTTCCTCACTACATTGCACATATGAAAAAATCGATCACCATACACATGCATGTTGCCGCAGTTGTCTCGAATTAGCTCCAGTAAGGCCGCGCCGATGCGCCATGGCTCTGCTAGCGTTAGCGTTGTCAAAGCGAATCGGCAACCGCACTCGCAAAGGCGCGTAAGGTTGCCGTTTCACGACGCCTCGTTCGAGTGCAGCAACACACACTTGCACTGAGTGGCATACTTGGTCTACATAAAAAAGTGTCCCCCTTACCTTTAGTTTCTTTCACACTGTCCTGAGGGAAGCAACCACAGGCGTCAGCCGTCACCTCGGAGTCCTTCAAGCGCCCGCCCAACCCGCCGATTCCTTGGACGACTCGCACTTGATCCGCACTCGAACAACCGCGGGAATAGGGCGCAATCTTAGCACATCACACGAACGAGGAACGGCGCTTCCTTGCGTAAATTTAACATTTCGTGCTCTCGTGTGTAGCAGCGCGAACACAGGAGAGAGCATGCCCACGGAGACAAAGACAAACGACATGTGGCTTTAGCTGTGAATGGATTTAGCTTGGCTATCTGTGTGAGGAAAAAAAAAACATCTGTCGCTGCTATAAACTGAAAAAAAAATGTATGTTATCTGGCAAAATAACTTTAAAAGTGGTAAACGGTTATTAAAAAAACAAATTACAACTTATGAATATTTTCGCAGGTTTTTGTTTTGTTTTTGTTCTAGCAGACGACAGCCTCCTACTGCTTCTACGACAGACGTAGTGCGGTTTCACGTTCGGTGCGTGTCGCCGACGCAAAGCTCTATAGTAGTAATATCAGAGTTATCAATTCTCAATGAATCATAGGGTGGCTACAAAGCAGTAACATTTTGACATAGTGCAGTACGCAATCTTTCAAGGTATGACATTTCTTTGCTCTGAAGCAAATCGAAGCAAGCGGGCCGGCGCAATCAGCTGATGTCGCCACTACGCGAGGCATGGTCGTGAGCAATAGCGTCGCGCCCCGCGCTCGATTTGTCATCAAGCGATAGAGCTACTAAGTGGAATACAGCTAGATGCAGGGATTAATGGCGTATCACTCTAATTCCCTGTGGTGGCCGACTCAATCGCAAGAGAGCCCCGGGAAACAACCTTCAACTGCTCAAGCTTGTGTGTGGGTGTAAAAATACTTGTTTTCATCCGCGGCGGGGCAGCAATCTATAGTTGAAAGACATGCGAAAAGCATGTGACGTATATACAATCACAAAACATATGCACACAACAATAGATACGATCGCATATCGTACATAAATATGCCAACACATAGCGTGTGAAAAGCAAATTTATATACATAACTTAAACGCAAAACAGCGTTTTACGCGAATAGTTTAGCAAGTTAACGCACTCAGTTCACGTGCGCGAGCGCAACTAAGTGGCGCAGGTTCGAGTCCCGCCAAGTCAATTTTTTTTGTTTTTTTTTTCAACGTTTTTATTGTACTGCTATTTTTTCAAATGCCTTAGGTTATAAAACAAAATAAAAGCAATATTGAGTTCAAGTACGTATGTGGGACTGTGTTTTTTGCGCAACAGTTATTAGTATTTTATTTTCATTATTAATTTTTTATTTATTTCATAATATAACAAAATTAAGGACTAAGGGGAACATTGGGTCTGCTTGATTGTGAAGAGACTCGAGAACTGAGAAAACTCAAACCAAAAAGTTTATATGAGAAAAAACTGAGCATTTCACAGGCGGACCAGTTTCTTCAAGGGTAGGCCCTAGGTATGCGCGAGACTTGCTATATGACTCATCTCAAGCTGTGGCAGTTGAGGGAAGGCAATATCAGCGAGAAGCAGTTCCAAAATACATTTTGGTTGATGTTTTTTGATTCCTCCGAAATAAGGGCTGCACAATTGTGATCGAGCCAAACCAAGAATTGCGGGCACGAAGTCATGAGACAGAAAATGAATAATGTTGATTGTTTGAAAAATCGCCCTTAATAAAAGGAAGACTTATAGAGTGCTACGTAGCTTAACCCGCAGTTTAAAATGGACAATGTTGCACACACAGACATTGGTTAAATTTCTTTGCAGCACAGTTGAAGCATCTATGTAGAACTGAAGCATCAAGAGAAGCTCATGCGTCCTCACTTTATTGCACTTTACATAGCTTGTATGCGTCCATGCAGCCATGATATGATATATTTTAAAGCATTTGTTTAACCTATAATCTTCTTATTCATTAAAGCTGGCCCATAAGTTGTGTCTTATGTAGCACTACAATTGAAGCGTAATCTGCATGGTGGTCTGAAACAATGCTTTTGAAGATCTCAAAACGACCCAGCTCTATACACGACCATCCGTGCATCAATGATAAGCACCATTAGGTGTCCGTACATATCAGTTGTGCTCTCATACTTAATTATTTTTCTGACCACTCCCTCTGCCCCTACCTCGTTTCTGTCGTGAAGCTGTGGCAAGTTGTGTATAGCTGTATTTATATTGTAGGAGCACATATACTATCAATAAAAATTAATTTTAGTCTACATGCAATTAGTTTTCATAGATTTTAATTTCTTTTGTCGGTGCTTAGGAGAGCTAAACTCATGGTCGATATTTTAAAATGACATTTCTCTTTGCCAATATTAATGAGAACAGTTTCTATAATATTGACAAGTTCATTCACATTGAATTTAGTTCTCATTATTATTGTTTCTACCAAAAAAACGAGCCCTTGAAGTTATGCTTTTCTTGCTTGATTTGTTTTCGTGTGGCAGCATGCAAGTAAAATGACAGTTATTGTCATTCCTTGTGAATGACACATTTTCCGTGTGACAGACTTTAGCACCTGGTCATCTGCAGAAGTTGTATTCATTCTGGAAAAGGGCGAACAGTGGTGACTGACAACACAGACTATTTATTTGATTGCTTTATTTGCTTCGTCACAGTACAGTGTAACAGGAGGCGGAGGGAAAAGCCGTAATGACGGCTTGAGGGATCCTCCGCCCCCTTTGTGAACAATGGCAGCAGATGAAGGACATCACAATATCATACACTTTCACATTGTTTTACGTAAAGATCATGCCACAAAGGAAGGAAACCTGAAAACGTAGTTGATACATAGCTTACACAACAAAGGAACTTGCAGCAATGTTCTGCACCTGAATAAATACATAGTTTATAGAACATATAACATAGTTTGCTACATAGTTTATAGAACAAAAAGAGCCGCTAATTCTGCGACACTTAAATGAGACGCATCTATACCTTTGCTAATATAAGTATTCAGAATTCGCGGTAGAGTACATCGAAGCATCTGAAAACCATAATTAGTGCGAAAGTACGGAACGTTCCACATTTCTGTATTTCTTGTTTCATACGCCTTTTCCTTTAAGCAAAGATTCGCCATTTCCGTAAACAAAAAGTTTGCGCGTTTGCAGCTAAGGCAGTACTCTCGTAGTAGTCTGTATTGATATAGGTCATTCACTTTGATTATCTTATATTTTTTAAACAGTGGGTCACTAGGTGCTAGAGCTGTAGCGTTGTCTATCAGCCTCAGTATTTTCTTCTGTATTCTCAGTAATTTTGTTAAGTTTGTTTCTGTAGTTGTTCCCCAAACCAAATAGCAATAGTTAAGATAAGAACTAAACAGCGATTTGTATATCAATAACTTCACCGAATTGGGGATGAGGTACCGGATACGGCTGAGTATTCCAGTTATCCGGCCTAATTTTATTTGAATATTATTTACGTGGTTATCCCATTGCAAAGAACTGGAGAAATGTACCCCAAGTACTTTCACTGACTTCACTATTTCTATATCTGAGCCTCTAAATACAATATTATTCTTCAAAGTCACTTGTTGACCTTTCGAATGAAAAACTACCGCTTTTGTTTTAGTTGCATTTATTTTTAACTTATTGTTACTTGTCCAGTTGTCTAACTTCTGTAAGACGTCATTAGCTTTATTAGAAAGAATAACATCTGATGATGAGGTGACAAATATACTCGTGTCATCTGCATAGATAATAAACTTAACTTCTGGGGAGATATGGACTATGTCATTAATATATAAAGTGAATAATAAAGGGCCAAGAATGCTCCCTTGTGGTACCCCTGAAATTATATTTTTCTTATCTGATACTAAATCATTTATCGAAACAAATTGACATCTATGCGCCAGATAGCTTTTAAGTAACATGAGTGGGAGCCCGCGAATGCCATAATGGTTTAATTTTTCAAATAAAATGCCGTGGTGAATGTAGTCAAATGCTTGTGTGAAATCCACAAAAATTCCGACCACTTTATTTTTTTGTTCAAATTGTTGTAGAATATATTCTTTTGATCCAGTAGGGCGAGTTCTGTAGACTTATGTTTTTGGAAGCCATATTGTGATTTTGTCAGGACATATTTGGTGCAAAAACAGGATAAGCGACTAAAAATAATTTTTTCGAAACCTTTAGAAAATACGGGGAGAATAGATATCGGTCGATAATTTGCAACGTTATGCTTGTTCCCCTTTTTGTAGAGAGCTATTACGCGTGCCGTTTGCATTTTCGAAGGAAAAACCCCTGTCGAAATACAGAGATTGAATATGTGTGTTAGTGCTGGACTGATCTGATCGATAACATGTTTCACTGGTTTTATTTGTATGCCATCAGCGTCGCAGCTGCGACTGTTTTTTAAGCCGAGAAATACTGTGCGTACTTCTGGTTCGATAGTACCTGCTAAGAAAAACGTGTTTGCAATTTCTGGACCCAGAGTTCGGCAAGTAGCGCTTGATCTGTCGCTAAAGTCTCTGTAAACGAAGTAATCATTAAAAACATTGACCATAGCCTCTCCACTGACCAAGTTTCCGTCATGGAGTACCTCCTTAATTTCTTCTGTTTTCGAATTTCGGCCCATCAAAGAGTTTATTCTATTCCATAAAACATCTGCTCGTTTTGAACACACAGTAAATGCTTGTATATGATACAGCTCCTTTGATTTCTTCATTTCTTTACTTAAGGCATTTCGGAACTGCTTGAAAGCAATTAGGTCCGCCTCGTCGCGCGTACGTATGAATTTCCGGAATAATCTGTTTTTTCTGTCTATTTTACGTAAGAGTTCACGTGTCATCCAAGGTTTCCGACAACCTTTACGTTTTTTTCGCTGTTTATAAGGGAAGTGTTTTTTGTATATACAAATAAACGATTCTAAAAAAGCGTCATAGGCTGAGTTCGCATCATTTGAGTGAAAAACATTGTCCCAATGCAAAGTGCCAATCTCTAAACGGAAAGCATCTAAAGCAGCTGGCGAGACATGCTGATAACTATAAGGAATGTCATTCTGAATTAACGTAGGTGCAGCTGTTTTTACAGAACAACATATCGCCATGTGATCACTAATAGGATACGTAAGGACAGCACAGGTAACACACGACAGATCACAGTTTGTGATAAATAAGTCTATGGTGGTCTCCGAAGACAGACCAATTCTAGTGGATCTATTTATAATGTTTTCGCAACCGTTGCATGCAATAATAGTTTCAAAGTCACACTTTCTCGTGCTTTCATGCCCCATGTCAATATTGAAATCACCACCCAATATAACAGTGTATTGATGTTGATTTACAAATGTTAAGAAAACATCTAAAAATGCAAAAAAATCAGACAAGTCACCATCAGGTGGCCGGTAACACACAGCAACTATGACATCTTGAAACTGAACACATAACATTTCGTAATGAGCAGTAACTGAAGTAAACTTTTCGAGCAATACGGCTGGTAAAGAATTTTCAAGTAGCATAGTGACACCACCTCCTCGACGACTTGGCCGAAAAACAGAGAACGTTTTCATATGAGGTAGTTCAAATTCTTCTGAAATATCCGATTTCCAGGTATCCGTTAGCATAACAACATCAAAACAACCTTTCATTTGATTAAACAGACACTTGAGTTCATTTACTTTGTTTCCCAATGATTGTACATTTAAATGGAAGCATCGGAGAAAACCTCTTTGTACGTTTCCAAACCGCTTCGCTAACTCACGAAGGGCGATATATCCGAGGTCATCCATTTTACAGAGCAGTAAAAAACAAACAAAAAAAAGAGATACCAAGAAACAGCACAAAAAACTAACATCAATTGCTCAACGCTGACAAGTCATCCTCACACCTGATGACCTGCGCACGTTCTCCACTCTTCCTACGCACCAAGACCTTCCCATTGGAATGCCATGCAAAGTCATAGCCAACTCTCCTAGCCCAGGTTTTAGCTGCTAATAAAAGAGCCCGGGAACGCTTGGTCATATTCTCAGTTATGTAGACATTTTCTTGTTCCTGCCTCAAGGATTTTCTTTTTTCAAACCACATATTTCGAAGGTCCTGGTGGACAAAGCGAAGGATCACTCCACGCTCTCTACCTGGCCTCGATGCCATCCTGTGAATAGCGGAAATATCCGCCGGAGCAAGTTCCGTCAAACTCAAGGTTTTCGCAAGATCATTTACCTTGTTTAAAAGATTTTCACCTGCAGTCTCAGGAATTCCATGTATCTCCACATTTAGACGTCGGCTGCGCCACTCGAGGTCATCAAAATCAATCTGAAGCTGGGCGAGACCCTTAGCTGGATCCTCCTTCTCAAGTTTGTCGATCTTGCATTTTATGTTTTTTATTTCCCTGTCATGCCCACTCAAGCGTTCTTGAATTTTATCAAAGTGATCCGACAGCAACTGAATTGACCTGTCTATTCCCTCTACCTTTTCATTCAAAGTGAGGAGAGAAGTTAATTTCTTGTCTATGTCCATGATCGTAATCTTAAGCTGAGCATCTCCTATTTGATCAGCGGGCCGTGTGGTACTCTTGGATGCCCCCGGCCTGCAGGCCTCACACTTCCATGCTCTTTTCTTAAACGACTTTTTCTTTTCAGCATACTCCTGTTCACTCATGCCTGAGCATACTGAAGCATGAAAACAGAATTCGCACTCACTGCAAACAATAGCACTCGCGGCATCTTCAATTTCAGCTCTGCAACCGCAACACTTTGTCATGTTTGGGCCCCAAAATCATTCGTCCTCAAAACAAATCGCTTGGCAGCAGCGACAGCGAATGAAAAGTCGTAAACGAACAAGAACGAGAAGTTTAACCAACCTGTAAAACACAGCAGAGGTTATCCAACGTGCTTTCCTCGCCGTCGCCGCTGCCAAAGTGCCCTGCCGAAAATCACGCCCCTGCGCAAAGTCTCTTTCTGTCGTGGTGCCGCTGCTGTTTGCTGATGATCTGCGCCGATGATCTGCGCCGTAGAACGACGCAGTTACTTCCAAGCAGACAGGTAGAATGGGCGCGGGAAATTTGAAGTTCAGTCCAGGCGATTTTAGGCACAGCCTTGGGTCAAGGCACCACAGGAAGTTTTCGAAGTCAGCGCCTGTAAAACACAGCAGAGGTTATCCAACGTGCTTCCTCGCCGTCGCCGCTGCCAAAGTGCCCTGCCAAAATCACGCCCCTGCGCAAAGTCTCTTTCTGTCGTGGTGCCGCTGCTGTTTGCTGATGATCTGCGCCGATGATCTGCGCCGTAGAACGACGCAGTTACTTCCAAGCAGACAGGTAGAATGGGCGCGGGAAATTTGAAGTTCAGTCCAGGCGATTTTAGGCACAGCCTTGGGTCAAGGCACCACAGGAAGTTTTCGAAGTCAGCGCCTGTAAAACACAGCAGAGGTTATCCAACGTGCTTTCCTCGCCGTCGCCGCTGCCAAAGCCTGCATTATTCTTTTGTACTATATAAGTCACTGTGCATTCATTTATAACTTTATAGAGCTCGGATGTCCTGCTGAAAATGTGACAACAACTGTACAGTTTCCACATTTTTGCAACAATCCACATTCCTTTCATACACTATTGCACATTTTCGTAAGCACCTTACAAAATTTGTATATTTCCGTAAGACCTTACATTCTGTGTTTTCCTTATGAAAGCTTCTGTACACTCCATACACTTTCCTTATCCTCCCATATCTTCCATAATGAACTCTCCGTATGCTCCATAAGTTTCCTTATCTTTCCATATTTTCCATAAAACTCACTCCATCCACGCCATAAAACTTCCTTATCCTTCCATATACTCCATAAAAAGCTTTCCATATATGCCATACATTTTCCTTATCTTTATGTATACTCCATAAAAAGCTTTCCGTATACGCCATACAATTTCCTTATCCTTCCATACACTCCATAAGAAGCTTTCCGTAAATGCCATACAACTTCCGTATATTTCCATAAAACTTCATGTGTTTTCTGTATGTAGCATAAGGAAATGTTACGGAGTCCTTATATATTCCGTAGATTTCATACGGACCTTTTCAGTACTTCTAAATTCACATATAAATCCAAAAAAGTGGATAGCTCAGTGGTTAGAGCATCGAACGCGTTATTCCAAGGTCGTAGGTTTGATTACTGCTCACGGCTGGTTATTTTTTCACCCACTTTTCTTTCTTCTTATTTACATTACGTTGGTTCTAATAACTTCCCCTCTATATTCCTTGGCATTACTGTCTGTTAAATCTCATTAATATTGTGTCAAAACACGGATAAACAAGCCATTAGGTATACACTTCTTCTCTTATACATATATATATATATATATATACATATATATATTTATATATATATATATATGAGCCTACAAGAAAAATTATCACAGTGGAGGTGTTGATAAAATTTCACTTTGTTGCAACATAGCCTCTTAACAATTTCATTCTCCCGTAAGAACTTAATTGAGTGATTACTGTTGTGTTGGAAAACTACGCCTTACTTGTTGGTTTCCCCAGCGTACAGCCAAGAGTGACCACTGTCGAAAGTGAGGGGCTCAGCCACCCCCCCCCCAAACTTTTTGCAGTGGCGGGCACGCGCCCGCCTTGCCCCCCCCCCCTTTGGCTGATACGCCTATGCCTACTGCAGTAACTTTTGCGATGTTGACGCTGAGGCTTAGAACGATTCGTCTTGCTTGTTTGTTCTTGCTCATGATTGATATGTGGGGTTTAACGTCCCAAAACCTACTATATGATTATGAGAGACGCCGTAGTGGAGGGCTCCGGAAATTTAGACCACCTGGGGTTCTTTAACGTGACCCAAATCTGAGCACACGGGCCTACAACATTTCCGCCTCCATCGGAAATGCAGCCGCCGCAGCCGGTATTCGAACCCGCGCCCTGCGGGTCAGCAGCCGAGTACCTTAGCCACTAGACCACCGTGGCGGGGCGTTTGTTCTTGCTCAAAGGGGCCTGTTTGGATACACCCTCTGACCCACACCTGAGTTTTATATCTTTTTCAGTCACTCCCATTTTAGACTGGTTCAACTTCCATATTTTTCGATTTTCGATGATCATGGTAAAACAGTGGTTTCGGCTCATTTACCCTCTTTCAAGAAAAATCGTACTTCGCAATGAGTGGAAAAAGCACACGTAACCTGCTTAAAACGCCCTTATGGGCTCATTTGTGTTTACAGTGTAGCAGGCCACAGTTGGTTCTACGGTGCTCTCATTCTTTTTCTACAGTGGTCTACAGTGCATCGGCCGTGAGTCGAAGGAACTGCCAGAAGGAACTGCCATCGACCCTTTCATGGGGCTCACCGGTCAAAAAAAACCAACAAAGTGCCTCTGTCGGCACGATAAATAGCTATCGACTTGATAAAAATAGCTATCGGCTTGCGCATAAAAGCCCACTGCCGGATAAACATGCTGTCGCTGCAACTCCAGTTTCGGCTATCGGTCCGATAAAGGTCTATTTGCCGACCCCGATAGATGTTCGACCCCGATAAAAGAACGTCTCGGTGCTTGCTTGCTGACTCTCAAGACCGACAAAGTTGCCTTTGGTACGATAAGATTGTTATTTTCGCATGACTGACACCGATGACTTCGCTGTTCACATCGAAGCTTTTCACTGCGTAGCTCTCCGACACCGACAACGTGGCAGACAGTGATTGAGCGGGTGTTGCAAATGGCACCCGCTATTAGATGGGCCTGTGTGGTTAACTCGTATGCGTACGTTCTTCGAAGCTTCAGCGAACCTGAAACAGGAAGTATTTGATACATCAATAGCTCAGAAAGGATCGCTGCAAGCTTAAGCGTGCAGTGCTCCCCTTCAGGGAGGCGAAGGTTCGTCGCACATAGAACAGACTTGCCCCCCCCCCCCTTCTGGTGCGTCTACCCATATTATAGTATATGAGACGGGCCCGTGTGGTACTGTGCAGCTGCAGCGCTCTTCCTTTCACAAAACGTCCTTCCTTTCGTTTTTGCCTTTTCCATAAGTTGTGGCATCAGTCTGTAGTGATCAAAAATAAATACATAATGTCACACAAAAGTTCACTGTTGAAGATTCCAAATCACATGTTGAGCTGCTTGGCTACCTGTGTTCATGCCAGTTTTTAATAGCCAGTTTCAAGTTATCTACATATAAAGCAATTTTGCCCCTCATCCTTTACTTTTCTATTGACTAAGAAGCTTGATGTATACGATTAATACCCATATTTAAGCTTCAAAGGTATATATTCGGAAACAGAAAAAATAAGAAAGGTAAAAGTAAAGCAGCCAGATTAACAACATTGAACTGATTAGTGAAGGTGGTCAGAAAAGGAATTACTCACCAATGCAACCTGATGCTTAACACACATACCAGTGTTAATCATTCATGGCACTCCCAAGTACTCATACCTTCTCCCACTTATCACTACACTCACGTTCATACTCATACCAACTGACTCTTATGTGTACTAACTCACTTTCATACTCGACTTTACTCATGCCCCTAATTATACTTGCACCTTTCAAATGAGCGTGCTTACTCCTGACTTAGGAGTGAGTGTACGCCGAGCTGTAACTGTCGCATCTTCTGTAAGTAAGAGACCTAACTATATACCCAAGGTTGTTAGCAAATGATCCAGTTAAACGAAATAAGTTTTCTATTGAAAAAAATGTCCTTTTTTATGGACGTGTCCTACAGAAATGAAATTATTTACCTGGGGTTAAGCACAGTACAAATTACTAGTGTAGCCCTTGTAGCAGCTGTGTTGGCACTGGAAACAGAGACACATTCTCTTTGCCATAAAATTCCACAATGTGAAAACTGTTTTACATTTAATATAGGAGTGTGTTTATTGAACTTCTGGTAGTCTCTGTACTAACAAAAACAACAAAGTTTTAAACCAAAGACCCCCGTGGCCACTAGGCTTTGCAAATTAGAAAGATTCGCAGTGAAGGAACACTTTTCCTAAAGTAGTATTAAGCAGTATTTCTTCATTAAAATTTCATCATAGGAGCTTACTTAGTCACCTTAATAGGTCACTGGCATGCCCAACACTTCTGTCTGAAGAACCATATGAAATCCACAGACATGAAAATCTCAAGTAGAAAGTGCACATGCTTTATGAACTAGTAGTGTACCTGTGTGTTCTATATATGATGCCATTTAACATTTCTGAGATTAGTTTTGCTGTTTTGCTGAAAAAACGTTTTCTCCCGTGATGTGCCATGGATGGGCACAGTGCCATGCATGTCGAAA
>WOVY01001269.1:0-47685 GCA_013436015.1 Rhipicephalus annulatus | reverse complement strand
TCACCCGTGCCTCGGTGCTGGAGCCTTCAATCCAAGGCCCCAAAGGCAGCAGGCACGGCCTCGGCACGGTCGTGCAGCCATTCTTGGCCAGTCGACTTTTCGTAGTAACAAATGTGTGGGTGCTTCTCGCATTTTTACGTTTAGTGTGAGTATGTCATCACTTAAGTTTCGCACGTCGAGTGACTGTACGGTCTTTTGATAAGTTTGGTATTAAAAAACACAAACACACGAATATGTCTGCGCTCAAGTAGTCCAAGACTATCCTCTTTAAAATAGAGAGAGAGAGACGGAAAGGAATGACGAAAAGTAAGAAAGAGAAAGGTGGCCGAGTCTCCCGTGGCTCACTCTCTCTCTCCCCCCCCGTTCGTACCCGTGTCTTCCGAGGCACGCGGCCGTGTTCTCGGCATGGGGTCCTAGCTCGTCGCTGCGGCCGTGGCCGACCTTGCATTGCTGCTCGCACCTCTCCTCCGCTTGTTCCTCCTCTCTCCGCCTTCCCTGTCTTCTGCTGTCTCTTTTCTCGCGATGTCTTTTCTTCGCTCTTTTTTGTTTCTTCTTTGCTACTCGCCATTTGTCTCACCTCCTCCGAAAACTAAAGGAAGGAGTGCGCGCCAGGTCGGGTTTCTAGGTTGCCGCTGGTTGTACGAGCTCTCGTTTTCTTTTTGTTTGCCACTTTTTTTTTCAAGGGCTGATTTAAATGCGTCGTTTTGTCTCCGTGGAGGCGGGTGCTTGTCTCTTCGTCCACCCGTGCGCCGGAGCATTGCGGAATACCGGTAGTTAGTATGGTACAGTGGCGTAACCGGTGGTGGTAAGAAGGGGGTGAAAAGTTGAACCCTTTCATTATTAAAAAAAAAGAGAGATAGATAGATAGATAGAGAGAGAGAGGGGAGAGATAGATAGATAGATAGATAGATAGATAGAGAGAGAGAGAGAGAGAGAGAGAGAGAGAGAGAGAGAGAGAGAGAGAGAGAGATGCAAGCACACATACAAGCCCACACATGGGGTTGTCCGTCCGACCAGAAGCTTCTTGTTCGGAATACAGTTGTGCACAGAAAAGCCTGCACGAGGGCAACCTCAAACTTGCATCCGGTTCTCATCCCGAACTGGCCGTTTTTCTCTTTTTTTTTTCTTTCTTTAGTTCTTTGTCACTCTCGCAAACATCTTTCAAGGCGAGAGGGACGTGGCAGCAGCCATTTGAACGTCCATGCTAGTGTAACTCATCCCCTGACGAAGAGAGGACCCCTCCCAAAACTGTTGGGAAATAAATATATTTATCCATGTTGACAACGCTCCCATTGTGGAATGCGTATACGCTTCTCCGTGCAACACCGCTGCTTCCACCCAGGAATTTCTCGCGCCCTGTGGACTTTCCGGGGGTCTGACCGGAGTGTGATTTGAGGAGCAACCCAACCCTTTTCATGGAGAAAACGGTACAGCAGTTGGTCTTGGGAAGCCAGCGGCGTCTCTCTCGCTGTGACGGCTTGGACGACGACGACGACGTCCTTGGCACCCTGTCAAGGAAGAGAAGCCGCCGCGCCTTGGCCGCCTCTTTTGTTGCGGCGGACGCTGCCGGCCCTTTCCATTCCACTCTCTTCTGTACTTTTCTTCAGCGTGGGCCCCTAGCCGGATAGAATGACTGCCGCGCATGTCTCGGTCCTTTTTCAGCGAACGGTCCGTTCCCATCGGAGTGATGCCGCTGCGTGTATCGTGTGTTTGTCTTTTCCTTGTTTTCTGTGGGGGGGGGGAGAGGGGGGTGTTAGTATAGTTGCGAGTGATTCTTAAGAGAAAGGAAGAGAAAAGTGAGCCCCGTTATTGTCTGCTTCGATGAGCGACACCGCCACAGTAGCTCACAAGGGATGGGGGTGAGGAGGGATAAAAGGGTAGAAGTAAAAGTATAGAAAAGAGGAAGAAGAAGCAACAACAAACTGAGGGGATAGGAGAGACAGGAAAGATGGAAGCACGGTCACTGGAGTCCGAGAACGGGGTACACTTGCGAGAGATGGTGTCGTCGTCTGTAGATGGCGTAGAGCAGGTCCAGTAAGTCAGAGCTACACTGTCGTCGAAGGTCGTCGGCGGCAGGAGGTGACGTAGGGCGAGCCCAGTCGGCCAGAGCTACGCTGACGCCGAAGATCGCAAGCGCGCGGGCGCACAACCGGTCGGCACGGAATCCAGCAAGCGAATGGTATAGTTTCCGTTTCAACGAACGTTGAGGTCGTCATGGTGTTTTTTTTTTGTGTGTGTGTTTCTGTGTAAACGACGTCGTCGTGCGCGAGACCCCGCTCTTTATCGCCTACTCTCACCATCGAGGGGGGGGGGGGTGAGGGGAGGCACTGTTTCCTTTCGGGGAACGCCCTTCGACTTTGAACCCAACGATGAAGACGACTGCGGGTTCCTGTAGGGATGTTTCCGCTACGCATCAAGGTCACATTATGAGACTCTTGCATCTTGTTCAGTTGAAGCATATACATTCGGGCGCGTAGCTTTATTTTGTGGATTTGGCGCTGCGACACTACTAACGCCGAAGGAAGAACATACAAAGGCGAGCGCATTCCGCGTCCGTGTTTGTTAATTATTTCTTCGTGTTGCTAGTGTATTGCGCTTCGAAATTATTGCAATTGGTCCTGTTTTCCTCCATGTGCGATGCCTTTCCTAGCGCCTTTAGTGATTCCGGGCATGGGGGGGGGGGGGGTATTTAAGGGAGGGGATGGAGTTTGCGCATGTGTGAAAGTAATTAAAAAAAGATATCGAGCTCTGGTGTTGCGTGCAGTTACGAGAATTCACTGGACATCCAAACTAACCGATCACACGGTCACGCTTAAAGTGATACCCTCATGTTGCCTCGAAGGTTAATTTCGGAAACATTCTTGATACCATGCGGGCTGTCGTTTTGTTTGAAGGCTTTGATTAATGCTAGCCAAACGTGAAGGACAGAGAAAAACGAGGTCGCTTGCGCATTGTATAAGCCAGCGTGTGGGGAAAAAAATGCGGGTGGACTGAAATATTTAGCCCGTACTGAACCGACCTGACTGCAATCATACAGACGCATAGCGCGATCACAAGTCGTCAACGATGGCGCCTAGCAGTCTGTCGGGTTTATGAAAGATGACTTGACCCGCATCTGTATAGTTAGCGAATTAAAAAGACGAAGGACAAAGGGGAGATAAACACAGTACAAGTGTATTTTGTGCTTGTTGGGCTTAAGTCGGTGATTCGCTTATTATATAGTAAATAACGAAGCGCTTGGCTGGCGCCAAGCGCTTCCTTGGGCTCTGAAGCGAACATTTTTTTTTTCAAATTTCGTTTGGTGTATACGAGGCAATCGGTGACTTGGCTTGCTTGCATGTCGGGAAAGCCAGCTGCGTGGCTTTGCTCGACCAAGCCGCCCAGCGAGCCGCAAAGGCCAGTGGAGCCCTGGACTGAGGACCCCGCCCAGCTGCCCAGAAACCTTTTAGGAAATTGAAATCGCGCGCGCGCGCGCGCACGCACACACACACACACACACACACACACACACACACACACACACGCACACGCACACGCACACACACACAGACAGACACACACACACACACACACACACAGACAGACAGACAGACAACACACTCAACAAAATCACAAACAAGTTCATCATCATCATCGTCGTCGTGCGACAGATAGTTACTGGTACGATAAATAAAAAAAAAAACCCTGGCACATCATCTGCGCAGCCGTTCCCTGATTTGCATAAAACTACCGAGTGTAGTAAGTAACCCGCGCTGATTGTGCGATATAGGAATTGAGCCTTTGATTGAAAGATGACCATGCACTTTCGCAAGGAAGTTGCCTGTAAAACCGAGTTAGACCAGAGAGAGTAGTGCGTTTTGGGCCCAAGTGGTGCAGACTTGGTGGCATACCAGCGAGTGAGTGAGCGAGAAACCATGGAAAGGGGGCGCCTTTTTTATGAGTGCATGAAATCGCGTGACTTCTTGCTACTTCCACGTGTTTTTGCCGACACGCTCCATCAGCTACCTGTTCCGCGGCTTCCTGCAAGTCGAATTGGAAGCAGCGTCGTTTTTATATCATTGCTTACGTATAATCTCGTCATGGTCATGCGTACGTATACAGCAACGCTTGTTCGCGTAGCAATCGTCGTCATGCTCAACTCGGAAATTGCAGATAACGCGAGTGGTTCTATGTGTGCGCGCATCCTACATAGATGCGCTTATGCGCATCCTTACGTACGCATGGGCGCACCTACTTTCGCTTGCATTCTTATGTATATATTTTCTTGTATATGTAGATGGGGGATCTCATATAGGCGTACGAACCTCCCCGTCGCGCTTGACTTCGTTGGCCACTCTCTCCTTCCGTGGTCACGCTCGGTGTACGCTCCGCGGGGTGGGCGGTCGGGGACCGCTCGAGCGGGCACGGAGAAGGTCACGTGGTGGTCACGTGATGGTGCGCGGAGGGTCAAGCGGGCGTATCGGCGCGGAAATGTGCGGGAGCTGCCGCCAGGAGGCAACACTAGTATGGATGATTCGTAATTGGCTCTCGCTTTTTTTTTTGTTTTCGTTCTCGTTCGTTTCTCTCGCTTCTTTTTCGGGTGTATCGTCGTGCTCGCGCAATTTTCTGTATCGTTGACTCCGCGATTGTGGTATTACGCGTCGCTGCGTCCTGCCCATGCGGAAAGCGAGCAAGCACCGTGCGTTTTTAGCCTGTAGATGGGTATGCAGCGCCTTCATTGAATGTGGCTCAACCGTGTACAAAATGGAGTAAGAAAGGTCAGGTGAGCTGGACTCATGTTCAGCTTGGTTTAATACTGTATTGTCTGTTCAGGCAGTCAGGCAAGCCGAGTTCAGCTTGCCTGACTGCCTGATCATGCGAGAGCATATAGTGGAAACGTTCGCTTAACATTAGCTAACATTCAACGAAGGTTTACGTCGAAGAAGGTTGATTAGAATTCTGTCCGTCTGAATGTCTGCTTCCGGAGTCGGCGGCATTGTCAGGGTAAGGCAATTTCGTCGTGGGGCCCTCTCAACATCTGCAAAATAGTTTTCATTTTTAGCTGGGCGATTGTCCTGGCATTCTATTTAGATGCTTCGCCCTCGCGTTCGTGTTCTCGCTCTGGCGTGGCTTTTTATCCTGTTTCGCGTATCCTATAGCCTCTTTAATGCCCTTCTTCTCGAATACTCCTCTCTGCTCGAATACTATTAATGCCCTTCTGCTCGTACTCGGCCTTATATAGAGAGAATACACTCACCTCTGTTTTGTACTGTAAATGTTTGCGGATGTGTTGCTTCGCATCTCTTGGAAGCCATGCGTTCAACTTAATTGATTGATATGTGGGGTTTAACGTCCCAAAACCGCTCTATGATTATGAGAGACGCCGTAGTGGAGGGCTCCGGAAATTTAGACCACCTGGGGTTCTTTAACGTGCACCCAAATCTGAGCACACGGGCCTACAACATTTCCGCCTCCATCGGAAATGCAGCCGCCGCAGCCGGGATTCGAACCCGCGCCCTGCGGGTCAGCAGCCGAGTGCCTTAGCCACTAGACCACCGCGGCGGGGCCATGCGTTCAACTTAGACATTTCACTTTGGTGTCTCTCGTTTGGTATAGTAATACTGGCTGTTTCTTGGTATGCCGCGTGCACGTTATAGCGTTACAGTGTCGAGCCCGAGAGGTTATGGGGCTTAGTACTGTATTGTCTCGGCGCTTTCTCTAATTGCAGCTTGAAGCTCGCGCTGCTGTTACGTGCGGTGTGGTTCGGTGAACCCTAAGTGTCTTGGTGGTCTGGCATCTTCTTGTTACTGTTTTTTTTTATGCGTGCGGTGTTATAGCACTCGCTGGACCGAAACGGTCAACAACTTGCCCGTCGCTGTCATAGTTTGGGTTTGTCTGACCTTCTTGGTATACAGACGCAGCTGGTTAAGGTCATTGTCCTGTAGTGCGATATGTTATACCCTTCTCTTTTTTATATAGGAATGGAAAAGTTGAGTTGGCGGTCATGTGGAGGCCTGTAGCTTATAAATAAGCGTTACGTTATGTATGCTTTCGGAAGATGTACACGCAGGATGAACTGAGCTATATGGGTTTGAGGCTTCTAAAACGCGGAGAGTCTGTATCAGTCGCATGTACATGCGTTATATACTGGAAGCTTTCCGATGCATGAAAGTATATAAATAAAAGCTCCATATATGGAGCGTGCGCAGCGCTGACGTAACCTAAGTAATAAACAGTCAGGGATGGGAGAGCACGTAAACATTTTGAATCGCAGCGGTGTGAAATGAGTTCTGGAATTCAGAATATTGGAGCTCGTATGAATGAGCGAGATTTCTTGATTGGTTAGTGCATTATACGCGTGTTACGCGCATAATGCGCTAACCAATTATAATATGTATCGATGAATATAACGGCCTTGCGGTTTCGATAGATGGGAATGACAAGAGTAATGTAAGTAATGTACAGTTTCCAACATTAAATCAATACGCACGTACACTTGACGCCTAGTCGGTGTGTGTGTGTGTGTGTTTTCTTGTGGTCTGTCGTCTCATGTGTTACGTATAGTGCTTTCGGAATCACCACCATGATCATCTTAAGCGTCGTGACTACGCCCAGTGCAGGGCAAAGGCCTCTTTCATGGACCAGCAATTAAACCGGCCCTGTGTTCTCTGCTGCCACGTTATACGCGCAGACTTCTTTATATCATCTGTCCACTTATTGATCTGCCCACCTATTAGGTTTATGCCTATACATTTCCGCGTGATAAGGGCGTATACAGGCTAACCTATAACGCATGCTATTTGTGGGCGTGGGCTGTGCGCTTCTGCCGTACGTGTTAGTTGCGGAATTCCGTAGTCTCGCCCTGCGTGAGGCGGACGTTTCGTTATTCGCCCGCTCCCGCATATGTTTCTTGAGTCGGCGGCGCGCGTAGTAGAGAGAGAAGTGGTTATAAGAGGGAAAGAAGAGAAAAGTGAGCCCCGTAACTGTCTGCATCAGGGTGCGACACCTCAACAGTAGCTTACAGGGGATGGGGGTGAGGAGGGATTAAAAGGATAGGATTAAAGGTAGAGAGAGAGAGAGAGAGATGCGCTGGGACAGTGAGCGAGGACATATCGAGAAGATAGGAGAGATAGGAAAGATGGAAAAGCGGTCACAGGTGTCCGAGGACGGGGCACCTCTTGCGAGAGCTCTTGTCGGCGTCGGGAGATGGCGTATAGGGCAAGTCCAGTAGGTCACAGTTACGCTGTCGTCGGGGGTCGGCGTCAGGAGATGACGTAGCGCCAGCCCAGTCGGCTAGAGCTACGCTGACGTCGGAGATCGCGAGGGCACAACCGGTCGGCACGGAATCCAGCGAGCGAGTCTCGCGCGTATATAGTACTCGACATCGCTCGCGCACGTCATTCGCAGGCGTGCCGTGGTGTCCATTGTTGTTGCACGGCGGTGCTTTGCGGCGGCGGTGCCGGCCTCGAACGCGCTCTTTTGTTCGCGCAGAACGGGAATAGCGACTGTCTATCGAGAGAGCCCTATTGCTGTTTCGTTTTGTTTTCTTTTTTTTTTTGCCCGTTGGTGGCTCGATTGGGCCTTGCCGCGGCGTGTTCTGCAGCCTTAGACAAGGCGCGTTGTCCTCGATTTAGATTACGTAACGATCTTATCCCGCCGGCTCGTGCACGCCATCACACCCACCATGCAGCTTCGTATCCATATACGCAGCTATTCCGTCGCATATCCACTATAGCACTCCAGCAGTAGCTAAAATCGTGTGGAGTAATGTTTGTTGGACGATTCTAAATGACTGTAATGGCCAGTGTTCTCTAACTATTGGTCAACTATTGGCGACTCTAATATAACTATAAAGGGGATTATGAGAGTTCGCCGTTCTTGGCTATCCACCGTCACCCCAGCAACATTGTCACCATTCAATCCCGGAACAATGGTAGTGTCGTGGGCCCAGATATACTCTTTCCCCGCTATACGTGATAGCAGTGCGTTTGTGAGCCACTCGTCTTAACCTCCCTGTATTGCGCAGAAATGTGGTTTTCTCCCAAATTTGTCAGAGAGGGAAGCGAAGTTATATCTCGTCGTTGTCAGTGTGCCTGTGTTATTATATCGTCCGCGTGTAAGGAAGCAAAAGTCGACTGCTGCTTCGAATTCCAAGCATTTCTCGCGTGTTCCGTAGTGGCACAATTAGTGTTTCTTTGGGCCGGTTGTTAATTGTTCGTAGAAAGCAAGAAACAGGGTCATGTGATCGTGAAACTTAGAGTTCGAACATTAGACGGATTGCCCCCCCCCTCCCCTTCGATTCGGACTAAATCCGGCGGACCACCATGAACACCGCAGGACAACGGGACTTAGAAGGGCCAAGTGCTTTGTGAGTGAGTGGCTGTCCTGCTATCCTGTGGTTCGCGTTGTGTTTCGTTTTCGGTGTCATTGCACCTAGACCCCCCCCCCCCCCCCCACTGAAATACGACCGCTGGAGTCGAACGCACGTCTTCTATAAAGCTTACCAGAGCGGCGCTTTGTTTTGTCGTTGAGCTGTATGAAGCACGGCGGGCTCCCATTTTTACGACTCCGCAGAAACGACGCGTATCCTTTATTTCCTTTCTTTCCGTCGTCTCATCTTTAACGCCATTCCGGTCCCGGAGGGCTCGTTATACGCTGCATGCAAGCGCGTTCTCTCGTCATCTTCGTCTTCTGTCCCCTCGTGTATGCAGTCCATTTCGCTGGCCGGTAGCTGTTGCAGCGTAAACACACACCCATCCGCCGCTCGTCCTATTATCGTCCTCGTTGACGGATCTTGTCGAAGATGCGCCCACTTCCTCGTTGCTTTTTTTTTATTGTCGTCGTCGGGTGGCGTTGGTTTCTCCCGAAGATGTAGTCCCGGTGTATATGCCGCCTCCGTCTGCCTTCTCGCTTACCTCGATGGACAATGTGTCTGCTGGCGTACGTATTTGTGCGAGCGTTTGTATTGTGTACGGGATATGTTAATTGTATTTTACGTGCTCGTTTGCTCAAGCATGATTTCAGTCTACGCGCATGTGAGCCCAGGCTTGACCTTACGTGTTTTGTAAATACAGCTGTGTGCCTCTTCAATTTCATAGAGGCTTGGGATCGAATCCCGGCTGTGCCGGCTGCATTGTCGGTGGAGGCGAAAATGCTGTATGCCCGTGTGCTCAAGTTTATGTGCACGTTAAAAATCCCCAGGTGGTCGAAACTTCCGAAGCCCTCTACTGCGGCGTCTCTCATACTCATATGCGGGTTTTGGGACGTTAAACCTCACATATCAGTCAATCAGTCACGGGGACTTCGCTTACTTGATTTTGAGGCTCCCCAAAAGGGGTATTTTCGGTTTCCGTGGTATGAATTATCAACGCTTTTCACACACTGCATCCAGGTAACGCGTATGAAAACATTCTACTTTTAGAAGTTTTCATCACCCAGCACCTGCAAGACAGCCGCACCGTGATTACATCGAGTCAGCACAGTTCACCAGGTTTGCGAAGTGTGCGGCCAGCGCGCAGCCTAAATCGCTGTCGGCGCCGCTGGACTACAATTCACTCAATTCTTGTTTACGCGAGCCACGTGCGACTGACAGCAGATTACAGCGCTGTTACTGCAGTAGCTCGTGAAGCACTGAAAACTGCAGCGAGCTGCAGTCTTGCGGTGACGTCAGGCTTGCGTTTACACGTCACTTCGAAGCCACCCCCTCGATACCGGAACCTCAAGTGGTTCTTTAATGTAGTGGTATGGAAAATGTATTCGATACATTCCCAAGCAGTATACGACACTGTTGTTAGGTTTCTTCGAGAGCCGTATTTTTATTGAGAGCGACAGGCCGAAGATGTTTAAATATCGTGTCGGTACTCCTTCAGTATATATTTACGTGTATACGCACTTTGCATGCCGACGTTCTTCTCCCTTCTTTGCCCTATCTTTAATATTTGTGGTTTTACGTCCCACAACCACGTTATAGTTATGAGAAATGCCGTAGTGGAAATTTCGACCACCTGGTGTTGCTAACGTGTACTGACATGGCGCTGTACACGGGCCTCATACATTTCGCCTCCCGCTGACTTTTGGTGTGAGCAGCCGAGCACCGTAAAAACCGCTACGCCAACCCGGCGGACTTTGCCCCATCTTTGCGCGGTGACAGCACTTTGTGTAAAAAGGTTCGCGTTCTCCTCCCCTTTCGCAGCTTCTTCCTTCCCCCTAAGGCTCCTCGATCTCTACTTCCCCCTCGCCGGAAGCGTATGCCCAAGTGTGTCTCTCTGCCATGATAAAAAAAAAAAAAGATCGAGGTTGCGCGCTGTTTTCGACACCAGGAAGTGTGTGTCTCCGCGAAACAGGAAGAGACGCTCGTGAGAAGACAACAGATGCGTGCACTGTATGTATACCGGGGCACCGCCGTCTGGCAAGGAAGTGGTGCAACTTCGCGGTCGGCGATCTCGCCGAGTTTCCCCGATTACATTTCGTCGCTGTGCGTGAAGCATCATTGTTGCGACGTTTTGTAACGGTTCGACCTTCGTTTTTTTTTTTTTGCTCGCGTGTGCGCGCTTGTGTGTCCCTTGCCCGAATGTCGCGTTCAATTTTCATATAGTTGTCTTTGTCTTGTGTGCAGGCTCTGACGTTCGTTTGCTTCCTCATACTGCGTGTGTTTGATGTTAGGGTGAATATTGTATGTTTGTAATTTGTGTGATCGTTCGTTTGTTTGTTAAGGGCAGTCGACAGCTTTTGTAGCTACGATTCCAGTGAATACGGCGAAAGGCCGTTTGTACCTGCCGAACGCCCCGAGTGAAATCCACGCGTTTCTTTTTGTTCAGAAGCTTCCACCTGCCTTATGAGTGGGAAGCCTGTCAGACGTTCGCGTTTGAAGAGAGATAGAGAGAGAGAAGGGCACCCGTTGATTTACTTTGTGATTTACAGCTTCGCGTGTGCGTTGACTTATACTATGACGTGTGTATTTAAATAATGCTTAGGTTATACTTGACAGCATACAACTTGCCTACTCGCTCTAGTATAGACTTGCTTACACAAAGTGTCTTTGATTGTTTGATCGTTGCGTATAGAAAAGTACGTTGAATACGTTCCGCGTACGTATTGTGACCGCGCTCGTCTAGCTAACTAGTATACATACGGTGGGCTTGCCTGACCATTCAGTCGTCATTTTAGGTGTTCTGGTTCTATCTATATACACCCTTACGGTGGTGGCGACGTTCACTCATTCATTGCTAGAGATGAATGAATGGTATATGGGGGGGGGGGGAGGGGGAGATAAGTGGGTGCGCGCGTGCATATTGTCGCCGGCCGTATATACGCCTTGATTCTCCGCTGGTATTCGCCAGCGGCCTGAGCTGCGTGAAGCACTGCGCCATCCTTTTGTCTGCGTCGTGTACTCGCGTTTGTGGCTGAACGCGACAAGCTTGGCGAAGCCGGGCGCGTCGAATGCATGGGCTTTGCGGACACAGCCGCGTCCTGTGTTCTTAAAAGAGGCGCCGCTCTTGTGTCCATTTACCCTTTAAGGGGCGTGTGTGTACAAGTGCCGCAAGGGAAGTTCACGCGTGCGGGGGTCGTGGCAGGTTTATTTTTAGTGGTCATAAAAAGGCGCCTTCTTATTAGCGCCCACGCCATTGTATACTCTGCGTGGGTGTTGTCGAACGTGGAAGACACAATGAGTGCGAACGGGACGGCGAGATGGGCAGCCGCGTGTGACGCGACACCGTTCCTTGGAAGGTAACGCACCTTTTTTCATTTATTTATTTAAGCGCTTTCGCGGGTCATTCGCGCATGCGCGTGACCTTATCACCCGTGGTGGGTCGGTGCGTTAGCGTCGTGTGCTGATCTGGAGATGAGAGGCACGTCTTGGATCTCGAGTTTTGCGCATTTGCAGTTCTCTTCCCAAGGCGCCCCTTAATATATACGGCTAGATCAAAACCTGACTGCCGGTATATATAGGCTGATAGACGCAGACGGTCCAAATATATCCACACCAACCGCAGCAGAGCAAAGCCTCGATACAGCGAATGTCTCTATACAACGAGTATATCTGTATAGCGAAGGAATTTTGTATACGTCTCGGGACATTGCGAGCTTTACGGCGCGCTTGGCTTTGTAAACAAACGTCTTGTATGACGAAGTCTTTAGGCGTTCCGGATACGTTGCTGTGAACGGCGTATTTAACTGTATACAAACGACTTCGCGCGGCCCACTTAAAAGAAATGCACCATCGCTGAACGCGTGCCTCTTGTGTCTCCGTAAAGCACCATCCCGTTCACCGCGCGTAATGTCCGTTGCACGACCGTGCGTCCGTGCCAGAAAAGCGACTTCAAAGTCTTCTCAATATACAGTGCGCCGTTCATTCAGCTTCTTTCGGCTTTGCTATTTCTGGAACGTGCGCGGGCATTTGTCGGCGACGTGTGTATGTTTATGGGACTCTTAACGAGGACAATGATTCGAATAATGATAGTTGCAACGAGGAACAAACTACGCTTCTGGTTAAGTAATGAGGTCGAAGTTAACCGTATACGCATCGGTTGGCCGTGCCTTCAATTCCTGTCAGCGACCCCTTTCTTTCCTTACCTCACTTTTCTCTCTCTCTCTCTCTCTCTCTCTCTCTCTCACCGCGCCTTTGAGATGTTACACTGTGTATACGCCCCTTTCTCCTTTCTCTCTTACTTCAGCAAAAGAAATAATTTACTACTTCCTACGTCGCCCATCATTTCTACAAAAAAGTGAACCAGCTTTCGTTCTGTATAGCTGGCCGATCGTATATGCATGTAAGTAAAACACGAGCAGCTGCGCGTCCTCGTTTACTATAAGGCGTTCGCTTCACGATCCAAATCGAGGCCTGACAATTTCACGCCCGTCGTGTACGCGCTGATCGTTTACCACCAACGCCCTGCCGTCGCCGCCGCTCCCGTTCGGTGTATGGCGTGCATGAGCGCGCCCGATCACGACGCGCCCTGCATCCGCCGTCCTGATATCTATGTATAGCGTGCAGTACAGTCGATCATGCCGCACTTTCTATGCGGCAACCATGTACTGTGGTCTCGAAGGCACCTCTATATTGCTAGCGTCGAAACAAGACTTTTTTTTTTTTCTTTAGGGGGCGGGGGAGGCTAATGGGAGTCATTTCTATTGATGCAGTGCAGGACATAACGGACGAAATATACGCTTTGGCCGTAGAATAACTTTAAAAATGCCTATTTATACTCGTAAAAATGCCGGTACGTTGCAGTGTTCTATTGCCGCTGTATAGTGTTAGCGTGCGCCGTCGTCACTCTGCCGCACCCGATTGAGTGCCTTGAAGTCCGCACTTTTCCTTTGGAGAATTCGCCCGGAATTTTTGAGGCGTGAAGTACCTTAACGCACATCTCGCCTTTGTGCGTGTTCTGTGTGCGCGCACGTTGAACGCCGAATTGTCGAAACTCTCGAAAGGTACTGCGAATTGGGCGAGTTGCGCTATAACCTCACGAATTCATCCAAATTCTCGTTCGGAGATAAGATCCGCAGTTAGAACGTCAAAGAAAGCGGCGTGTGTGAAGAACGGCATGTAACAGTTACCTGCACGCTGTGTCTTCTCTGCTGCAGAGACAAAAAAAAAATAATAATCCCCTTTACCGATACATGGGTCGTTCGTATAGTGGCCCGTTGTTTCGTTCGTTAAATTTTCCCTGGCCTTTGAAACAAGTGTTTTGTAACACTTTTTTTTTTCGTTGAGGGAACGGAAAAGGGATCAGTGCTACTTGACTTGTATATTTATGAAGCTCTGAACCCCTCGAACGGCGAGTCGTTGACTCCTCACGGGGATCAATGTCAGCCTCTCTATTTAGTCTCTCGCTGCTCATGCATCATAATTAGTTAGCTCGTGAATAGTATTTCGCTGCTCATACATCACAATTAGTTAGGTCGTGGATAGTCTCTCGCTGCTCATGTATCATAATTAGTTAGCCCGTTGATAGTCTCTCGCTGCTCATGCATCGTAAAGTTAGCTCGTGGATCGTATTTCAAATTTGTCTTTCGATGCTGAAGGAAACTGTTAACGATACTAAGAGGCCCTGACTAGAGCTATGCTTGGAAAGATTAGGCTACGGTAACAGCTATAATTCTTCATTCTCAGCGGATAGCGGAACTCTTCGTACGGTGGAAGGAAATGACGAAAATGGGAACTGGATCAGTGGCGTCGCCTGTTGTGGGACCGCTGTTCCTCTCGTTCGGACGTCATCAGTGATGCTCTCGTAAAGGCATGCGATATACGCGTCGTATATGGTAACAGAAGTAGTACGAAGGATGTAGTACGAAGATTGTAGTACGAAGATTTCAGAACTGCGCGCACTGCCGTGGTTTTTTGTGTTGCCAGGACAGGTTATAGGTTTTAACGAAAGTACACCTCGATTCCAGTTATGCCGCTGAATCTCCTCTCTCCGAATTTATGTATACTTACGCGAAACATGTGTGATGCGTTGTTTGGACAAACAAAAATTTTTGAGCTTGCCGCGTCTCGTCAGGCACGTGGCAGAAAGTAATAACAATAATTAATCGCGGATTGTGGGCTTTTACGAGGAAGATTCGTTACGCCAAAAAATTTAAAATGAAATTCTACCCAAGCTTTCGCTCTGATTAATAAGGCATTTTGGTACTACTATTGTAAACCAGGAAAAATACAAGTTAGTAGCTCAAGTTAATAGCTGTGATAGAGCGTATCCGTTTGTAGTTACTCAACGCACTGCACATGCATTGTGACGTAAGGGACTTATGACGTCACTCTCTCGTTAGTTGACGTTCTGCGTTCAGCGCCGTGTGTGTTCGTTTCTTCGCCGTGTGTGTCCGGACGGTGTGTTCGATTAGCGGCAACGCTGGCCGCTTTTTCGATGTAGGCGAAATGCGAAGAACGGTGTGCTTTCGTTTGGGTGCGCGTCGAACAGATCCGCGGTGGTCAGAATAAATCGAGAGTGCGCCACTGCGGTGTGCCTCATGCGTCATGGTTTGGCACGCGAAACCCCTGTTACGTATACGAGTAAAAAGTAAAAAAAAAACAACCTGCCAGGGTAGTTTATAGTGGTAATGGTGATCGACTGCTGACCCCTAAAGGTCGCGGGATCGAATCCCGGCTGCGGGGGTCGCATTTTTTTTTTTTGAATGCGAGGGTGCTGGAGGCCCGTCTGCTTAGGTTTAGCTGCGCATTAAAGAACTCCAGGTGGTCATAGGTTCCGGCGCCCCTTCCACTATGGCGTTCCTCGTAAATCGCACCTTTGTTTTGGGATGATAGGCACCACCAGTTATTACTAAAAGGAAAAAAAAAAGTACGAGCATAAATAATTAGCAAGAAGGCTAATACGTCAGCGTAAATGCAGGAGTGGGTGTTACTGTTACTTATGAAAAATAAAAAAATTAAAAATGGCGCAGCTGCGCATACGGTTTAGTTATAGGGGGGCCGTTGCGAAACACATTGTTGGGTCCAGACGCGCGCTCGGCCAGCTGTTCTTCGCGCGATCGAACGCGCTTCATCGACTCGGAGGGGCCGCGTGGGCTTGTTTACGGCTGTCACCCACGCAGCTGCTGCCCGTGCCTTCCTTTGTGTATACACGCGCGCGTGTGCGCGTGTGCGCGGCACGGCTGGGCGAGGAAGAACGCGAAGCCTTTCTCCCCTCTTCTTGCTCCATTCTACCTCCCTCACTCCGCGATGACCTCGATAAAAACCGCGCACTCTTCCTAAAAGCTGTAGCCAGTTGTAACCAGCGGAAAGGGAAGCGATTCTTTCGTTGTTTCTTTTTCGCAGTACCGTTTTACGGCGAAGAAAAGTTGCAAGTATTAACGCTAGGCTGCTAGGTATTCTTCGATTGCGTGTTTTTTGGCTTCACTCTCGAAAGTCGTCACGCCGTTCACGCGCGGAGACCCGGTCGTCTGAGCTACTTCTGTGCATCGCGGAATGCGTCGCGTGCCTGCAGCCAGTTCAACGGATGGCGTGAATGAGTGTCTCTTGAGAGTCGCTATACAGTTGTGGACACGTGGCATCGTCCTGCGCTGCTACGCGTAGGTGTCAGTTGAACGAAGCCGTATGACTTGAGTATAAAGTTGGGCATGTTGGTAAGACATAATTAATCGACGTAGCGCGTTAGAATCATAGGACAAGGGAAGGGACAGAAGGAAGTGCTCCCTTCTGTCCCTTCCCTTGTCCTATGATTCTAACGCGCTACGTCGATTAACCACATGACTTGGTAACACGGAACTGAATGAAATTAACCGAAGCGCCAACGCAACCTTTATGCGCAGACCTGTACTGAGGCGCAAGTGCACTACACTGTTGGTGCATAAATTTAAGCAGTGCTTGACGCGCCGCGTGATTCCCTGCTCGCGTCCACGTCACTTGGGCATCACATAACAGGAACTTTACTGGTGTCAGTTTCTGAGGAGCACACGCCTGGGGCACGATGGCTTTGCCCTTGACTGTACAGGCAGACCCATCGCAAAATTATGGGCCTTATAAACGGCCCGTAGTTGATGTTCTCGAATCTCGGGGCTGGATCCCCAGGACTCCTTGGTTTGATGTTAAGATGCCTCTTAGGCTAGGCGCAGCCAGGGCATGCGTTCAAAATAACAGCATTCGTCTCCTCAGTCGCGGCATCCCTGTGCGTTCTCTTGAAGTATTAAACGCACTAAACGTGGAGTGGGGTAAGATTAGTCTCGGTCTACAGCACGTAAACCCTCGTTTTAGGGCTTGCTCTGCGTGGCCAGACTGTTGCCGTAGCTTCCTCCGTACTGCACGGTACTACACCGGACTGTGTAACGGTCTCCTTTCTTCCTCGGAGGAGAAAGGGGGGCCGGCTGGCGGCCGTGTTTACGGGTGCACGGCCTCAGTTGAGCCGGCACAGCATCGTGGCCGGTTTTCATTCACGACGCCGCTGCCGCCGTCTCGCGCTCCCTTCCTCCTCTTCTCACCTTTCGGCGACGACGACGAGGGCCCCAGCTTCTTGACCCCCGGCGCGGCCCTGTCTACCCTTGCTTGCCCTCGTTGAGGCCTATCCGAGTCGGGTCTGACGAGTAAGAACAGCAGCTGTGGTTACTGTGTGGAATCCGAGATGCCTAATAGACGTCAAACACATGCAACGACACCTTTGCTCCCCTGGTCTCCTTATTGATCTATTTTGTATTGCCTGTAATTCGGTATTGTGGTGGTGCATTCCCCCCTTGGGCACCTTGTCCAAGAAAGCCAGCCAGGAGTAGATGTTTACACGGAGGAAAGTCAAAGAACTCGGCAATTTAACCACGTGACCTGAAACTCCGCGGGGAGATTCAACAAGGTGTCATGCCGTTCATAAACTCTGTCATTGAGCAGTGGTCCTTTTACGACGACATGGGCCGACTTCACTCTGTTGCCACGGGGTAAATAATTGTGGCATGAGAGTTTCGGGGGCTGATATGCTAGAGAAACTCCCATCTCGGCAAATTTTTGCTTACAGTGCATAGAGCTTTATTTATTTATTTATTTATTTATTTATTTATTATTTATTTATTTATTTATTTATTTGATGAAGAGTGCCGACAACACGCAACAGGCTCAAGCAAAAGGTCGCTTGACTTGGTCGGCTATAAGTAGCATTGCCGTGTCTGTATTTGCCAGTTCTAGTCGGATCCACGAAAAAGATATATAGCCACATCTGGTCATGACGTGAACACTCCTCGACTGTTATACTGCATAGGAGCAAGCTGGTTGGTTTCCTTGTTTTGTTTGGTTCTTTATGGACGTAAGCTTGGCCGACAACGCTTTCCAGAGCTGCGCGAGAGACTAGCCCTCCGAACATTTAATTAAGCCGTTCGTGTGCAAAACAGGGATCACCCCGTATATACCAGTCACAGGACTCGAACGTGAAAATAAAGCGTGCCACGGTGTTCAAAGTCGCATCTTTGTGGCGAGCCGCTGCCTTACCGCTGTAATTGCAGGTTCGTTTACCTCACTCGTCTCTGTCGTCGCGATCGAGTAATGGAAAGCTATCCCCCGTATTCAGAGACGCTCCTTCACTCGACTTTCACCCTTCACTTGACATAGTTGAGCACTGCTCTGCCGAAAATGATGCTGCGCTAGTCAAAAAATCGCAGCAGATTATCGCTGATGTGCAGTGACTTGCCGTGCCTAGAGACGGCGCTGCCATCGGCTTTCTCAAGTGAAGGTGAAGCGTTGAGTGAAGAAGGGACGTTCTGGAATACGGGGGTAAAAAGTGGAGCACGCACGATCGACGCAGTGTGCACGCGTACACACGCTCTACACACATGCCGCGCGCGTGTGTGTAGGCCGGCGTGCCATATTAATCTGGGCCGATGTCCGGCCTTCTTCTTCCTACGCGCCGGGCCGGCTTTCTTTGGTCGCTTGCTGGATGCGCGTGCGCATACCGACGATGATATCCTCGGCGTTTCCTCTCTCCTCCCACGCCTCGTTTCGGCCGTCCGTCCTCGGCCGCTGTATCTTTTGGTGCGCCTCTGTGCATGTGAGGATGCGGCTCGGCGAATCTCTCTTGCTGCTCGCCGCTTCGCTCGACCGTTGCGTTACACGAAGCGAATGCAGTGACACGGTTTCTTGTCGTCGTCGTCGACTTGAGATCGTTTGGAGAAGCGGCGATCTTTCTAATCCGCCTTGCGTGTGTATGCATTAGTGATAGGAGTGAGTGAGAGAGGTGGCGTCTATGGGACTGTATGTGACTTTGTATGTGCGTCCATGGTTGAGAAATTTTGTTAGAAAAAGACTGGTCACCCTGCGTACGAAGTGTCTCGTGTGTGTGGTGTCATTTTTATTTATTTTCCAAGAGCGCGTATGGACAGTCATACAATAAATAGGAATATCCACCTCTAGACCAATGGTCTTGCGGGTCGTCGTTAGTGTAGAATGTGAATCAGCATTGAAATTATATATATATATATATATATATATATATATATATATATATATATATATATATATATATATATATATATATATATATATATATATATTAAGAGAGAGAAAAAGAGAGAGACTCGATGGGGAAAGTCTTTTCCTACTAATTCGATTGTATTAATCCTCGCCCCTCCAGCATGTTTCCTGCACCCAACGCCGCCGTTTTGCGTGTCCTCCAGTATATCTGCCGACGTTCGTCCAATCGACGTTGCCATGCGACGCCGTGATGTCATAAACGTTTGCGACCGATTACGTCGTGACGTGACGATTTTTTCGCATGATTCGTGTTGAAGTCGACAGCCCATTCTCGCGTTTGATGAGACAGTCTGATGCTTTTCAGCCTCGTAATGAAAAAAAAAAAATTCAACTAGTGGAAAAGAGCGAACAAAAACTACAGGTAAAGATATAGCTTTTCATTCAGCTGAACGGGGGAGGAAATGGCTCTTCCGGACGGAAACGCAGAACGGAGTGGAACGCTGACCTTGTGTGGCTCCCGTGTTGCTAGTAGTGAGGAGGTAGGAAAGTGTGTGTTATGCGCGGCGGTTGCGCGGCGGTGTGCGGATTGTTTGACGGGGTGGCGGCACGATCGATAACGGGAAGTGGTGGGAGGCGTTGCGCCTTTCCTGGAATGTGCGATTACGCCCGCTGTACGCGAGGCTTATCTTTCGGCGAGGACGGAAATGAGCGGGCTTTCTTGATGTACGCTGTTTTTTTTTGTTCTTTCGCCGTACCCGATTGAATTCACTTTCGGGTTGCCGCCGCCACTACCTCCCTTGTGCCGTACCGTCCTGCTGCTGGCTCGCGTGTTTTGGGTGGTGGAGCGTGTCATGCCGGAGATGCAGGGAGGGGGCGAGAGATCGTGGGCGGCTAACGTCTGTTGAGGCTGAGATGTCTATAGCCGTCGTGTTTTGTTTTTCGTTTTTTTTGTCTGTACAGGTTTAGGAGGAGGGCTGTGTTTCAATACCACCAGGTTGCATACGAACCAGTTAAAAATGCCTGTAAAACGAGCTTTTTTTTTTTGTTGCCGATGCTAGATACATGACTATAGTTAGTCCTGTATCTCACTGAAACGCGCAGTCACAAGAGGAGAAATTCAACGGCGCTTGAAATGCACTATAAGAAAATGAAGTTTACAATACTCGTTTTGATCAGTGGACTCTTGCCGCATATGTAACTTCCTTTAAAGGGACCGACAACCGGCCATAAAGTGCAGTTAGATGCTGCTAGAAATGAAATGAACATGAAATATAGTCACAGAATGCGGCGTTCTTTTTGCAATGTGAGTAAGATTTGCATTTTTAAATCGTTTCTTTAAACGCAACGAAAACCGTCATGTGGCGCAGCCTAGCGGAAGAGAACTGAAGCTGCATTACGAAATATAGATGCTGTCATGCGCGCCAGTCCTCGGGGTTAAAGTGTGTGTATTATTACCCAGCCCCGCTCTGTTCTGTGCTGCTTACGACGTAAAAGTGGGTAGCACGGGGAAAGGCGGCGCTTCCGTCGCGGCCGCCAGTGGACCAACTCGAGCCATGGCGCATGCGCGCGCAGTGCACGCATGCGCAGTAAACCGCCGCGCGCTCACTGTTTGCAGCATGCGAGTGTATGACTTCACATTCGCTGCAGATAGGAAAAAAAAAAAACTGATTACGAATGTTTCGAGGCGTTTTTCATTTTGGAATTCCAGTTTGGAATTCCGTGATTTGACGGTAAGCTTTGATTGATTGATTGATATGTGGGGTTTAACGTCCCAAAACCACTATATGATTATGAAAGACGCCGTAGTGGAGGGCTCCGGAAATTTAGACCACCTAGGGTTCTTTAACGTGCACCCAAATCTGAGCACACGGGCCTACAACATTTCAGCCTCCATCGGAAATGCAGCCACCGCAGCCGGGATTCGAACCCGCGCCCTGCAGGTCAGCAGCCGAGTACCTTAGCCACTAGACCACCGCGGCGGGGCAATGGTAAGCTTTCCGTTCCGCCAAAAAAAAAAAAACACCCATAAAAGTTAGTTGTTGGTCCCTTTAAAGGTACACGTTATTATTGGAGGTCATTATACTCCCTCCGGAGAATCTCTTCGGGGAGTCTTTTTCAAGGAGTTAAAGCGAATCTTCAGAGGTATAATATATGTGCCTAGTCAGGACTCCCCTCCCCCCCCCCCCGCTGAAAGACTATTATTCTTTCTGCACGTAGTGTGCATGGGGTATAGTTGTTCATTGATGTAAATATAATTCGGCGCCGGATGGCTGGCTGAAATGCAGTGTGTGAGGGAGTCTGCGGTGCGCGTTATTGGTTTGTTGGTCGGCACACGTATTGACGAGAAATGTGTGCGCAGAAAAAGACAAGCGTGTGAAAGTGCACGTACCCGATCTATGAGTATTCTGGATGTGCTTGTATTGTGTGTTTCCTTGCGCGCCTTTCTCTTACTTTTGCGTTTGTCACTCTTCACGACCCAAAGTTAGCGCTACGGAGAACGTGTTTTTTTTTATGTGAGAGATCCCTGTAGCTGTCGTTGTCATCGACATATCCCATGTGAACGTCTGGCCGCGCTAAAAATTTAGGCATATTGCAAAAGACTCTGTAACCGATCTTATTTAATGTTGGCCGACTTAATTATATCGTACTTCTGTGCGCGTGAAACCCCGCGAAATATTATTATGCTTGTTTCGACATCCGCCAGTTTTGCTTTCTCGTCACGTCGTGTAGCAATTCGCATATACCACGATCTGAATTTCGGCTTAATTTCTTGGCGTTCGCCCCGTTAATTTGCTCTAATATAACTCTAACAGCGGGTTACCTGCTCCACGCGTGACCTGCCTTGGTTGACTCTCTTTTTGCCTGTTTGATCTCTGGCGTCATCAGCCTACACGCGCTGGATATTGTTTCTCAATCATTGTCCTGATGTTATCGCGGGTTTTAATGAAGACAAAGAAGGAAAAAACGCGTGCCGTTATTGTATAGACGTGTTGAGAAATGCAGCATCCGTATGCTTGATCGCCGTCCGGCATCCCCAGCTGGTAATCACCAGCTGGTTGGTAAGGGGGAGCTGGTAATCTCATAGCGTATGCGAGCGAAATAATTGATGAAAAAGTGGCTACGAAGGGTTCGATCGTAATGCTCGTTCATTTCTTCGCCGCGCCCGGTGATGTAAACGTGCGCACGCCGTTGTCAAGGGGTGGTCGTCTGCGCATATCGCGCACACTCTCATAAGTACCACACTCTATAGATAACGTGCGATCGATCTGCGAACCGTGACCTATACTTACTGTATTTACTCACATATATCACCACCGCTCTTCGTCGCTATATACCCAATACTGGCTCTCTCCGTGATGCTTGACTCGTGTATCTGCTAACGTTGGTCGAGAGATCGCTGATGCAGGCTGAGTGACCCCTAATTTAGAGAGCCTGGTTGCACCTCATCAGCTCACATTTCCGCCTCGATCGGCTGCTGACCGGTAGGTCGTAGGTTCGATGTTGGACGCGGTCACGTAGCAGTCGCATTTTGATGGAGGCGAAATGCGCACCCGACGGCATGTGTTAGTAAAATGACGGCACGTGTTACTATAGAGGCTTTTACAACCGCAACATCGTCATACATACCGTAAGTGAAACAGCGCAAAAGTAAACGCGTCTACAAGTGTAGAAGCAGAACACAGTCCGGTATTTCCGTCTGCGCTTTTTGTTAGTGATACGTATAGTAACTGCCTCGCGTTCAGACGCTATAACGAGTTGGTTTTGCTTGAAGTTCTTTCTTTCGTTGCAAATACAGGGCTGCCAAGTTGGAAAGTGCGGCCTGTACGCAGGTCTGTACGGCGCGTATCATCGCTCCGCCCACCGCGCGATCCCTTTGAGGCTGCGCCAAGAAAATGAATGCGCTGCGCATGCATGTATATACGGTGCGGGGAGCTGTGGCCTCACAGGCGCCGCGTTGCGTTTTTCGGGAGAGGATCGCGTTTGTGCCTGCAGGCGGGCGTCGTGCCGACCCTGACCTTCCTCTTCGGTTGCGGCTTCGATTTCGTATTAATTTGTGGTTGTCTGAAAGGAGGAAGCTATAGTTTCGTGCGGGGGCATTCTGCTGGCCGCGACGGCATATAGAACTGCCACACCCGACTGCTTGGAAAAACGGACTGTATACTATAGCAGAAAGTGGAGAGACAGAGAGAGAACGAGAAAGGTCTGATTGCACAAAGAACGAAAGAAAGAACGAAAGAAAGAAAGAAAGAAAGAAAGAAAGAAAGAAAAAGAACGAATTACTGTGATGTCTCTCTCTCTCTCTTTGCGATGAATGCGCTGGGAAGCGCGCGGTGATTACGCGGTCGTTGCTGAAGTCATCGTCGCGAATAATTTGCTGTAGTGGCGTTCATAGTTGGCTGGGCCGGTGCTCGTCTGTACAGATGCGCTCATCCCTATCATGTGGTTGCCGTCTTGGCTATAGTGAGGAATTGCCGCTTTCCTCTCCCTCTCTTGTCGCACACGTGCACACGTACGTGCGCGAGACTAACTTGATTCGATCTCTTTCAACGTGACTCGCGCCGCGTAAGCGGTGCTGTTCTGTTCTTTTGGTTGCGGAACATGGAAGTTTCGGAAAGCGTATTGATGACACATGTGATCTTGCAGTTGCGTTGACGTTTAGATACTTCTGAATATAAACGCGTCGTTTTTCGTTACGCATGTAACAAGTGCTGCGGCGGTCTTTGTGCGGTGACACGCCCTTTTTGATAGGAAAACCGTACGGTGACACACCCTTTCTAATAAAAAAAAAAAACAAACACCGCCGGTGGAAACGTGGTTTATGCGTGCCCGTCCATATTTGTGCGCGTGCTCTCTAGCTGTCTCGGTTTGCACGGCATTATAATACGCACTGGCGCGGTGGTGGCAGCGAAATCCGAGCTTCTCACAGCGTGCCGTTTCGTTTGTTTATTCTGCGGAACTTCAGCGCGTGTTGTTTGCGTGTTGCCTCACCTCTGTTTGCTGCGCGGTCGCTGCGACCCTTCGGCGATTGCGTCGCCCGTCGCTCGCGGAATTCGCTGGCTATGTCACTGGGCACGCACTGCACGTATAAGGCGTCTATGCGCGCTGTATACGTAAAGCATTAACAGCGGCTCTTGCTGAAAAAGAATGCCTTCTCGACTCTTTCTCTCCAAACTCGCCCTGTTTCGTCAACGTAAAAGGAACTTCCTCTCCATATCGGCACACTTCCTCCCATCTCTCTATCTCTCCGTCTGTTTAATTTGGCTTCAGATTTAACGGGCTTGACAGCAGAAAATGCGTGGTTTTGGAATGTCCTTACCGGACGGAAACCTGCAGCGCGTCGATCGCTTTTTTGCCTTCGAAATGAGGCTCTGATATATCGATTTCGGAGGTCATCGATCGTTGAACTGCGCCAAGTTACGTAGTTGATCCATTCGCGTCAAAACACGAAGGAAAGTGGTATATTTGACAAAAAGCGCGTAGACACGATGAAGACTCTGCCGCGCTGGGTACTCTATTTGTAGGATCGTGGTGACCGATAATACGTGCATTTGTTTTGATCGTAAGCGCTTCGTGAACGATTGAAGTACCGGATTGAGTGCGTTGGAGGTCTAGTTGTTGCGACATTTTTTTTTTCCAATAATTTCGAACTTGGTGGAAGACTGAACACAGTACGAAAAACAGGGCGAGTGCAAAAGTACCGGAATTTTCTCTTGTAATCTTAATAGGGAAGAATATGCATTCGTTCCAGAAAGTCCCTTTTTATGCTCATTATTTGGCAAACGTTGCTGAGATGCGCTGCCTTTTTCTCGCGTCCTCCTCGGGTTGGTTTTTTTGTTTACTTTTGATTTTCGTTTTTTTTTTTCGTTTTTCCCGTGGGCTTATCGTGAAGGCCTTGGCGCTGATTGCCGTCGCTCTGGCGACTACTCTCTTGCGTGTGTGTGTCCGAGCTCTCACCTCGCGATGCGCGTAAAAAGTTGCGCTTATCCGTAATCTCTCTTTGCTCTCCTTCGACCTCGCGTTGCGTAATACCTGCAGTGTCACGCGATTCCCCGTGCTTGACCTCCCCCCTCCCCCCCTTGCAGCCTCGACTCGATTATCTCGCGCTGCAGTTTCATTGCCCTAGTACGGCTCTCGTGTTGCTGTTATCGAGGGGCGAGTGTTCAAAGGGTCTCGCGGTTTTGTTGTTTCACCTGTCTGCTAGATACTTGTTTAAGAGCTAATCAGATGGTAATGTTGCGATAGGTAGTTTTATCGCGGCAATTGTTTAGCCGCGTAGCGGAATCTGGGCCCCTGTGCTCCTTAAGTGAATCAATGAATGCTGTTCAAAAAAAAAAGGGGGGGGGGTATACTTTTGAAATTGAGAGTACGAGGGCTTGGGGGGGGGGGGGGGGGGCAGATCTAGTTTTACGATCTGTCCCGGGGCTTTTTGTGCACAGTATACTTTCAGTTTGTTCGACGAGCCAACACTGTTACCAGGTCAGTTTTACAGTTAGTTTCTGTATAGTTTTATACTAAAGTTAGCGGCTATAATGCCTCTTTTCGTGCATGTTAATATCCCGTCCGCCGCGGTTGTGTAACGCTTATACGCTGCCCGGGTCTGCCCGAAGGTCGAGGGTTCGGCGCCGGTCGCACTTCGATGGAGACGAATCGCTACACGCCCGTGTGCTCTGCAATGCCAACGCCAGATGGTCGAAATTTCCGGAGCCCTCCACTGCGGCGTCTATATGACAGTCGTGTCGTCGTTTTGGGACGTTGAAACCTCAGATATTATCGTGATGCTACTATTCCCGCGAGCCAGTGTATGGAGCGGAACCACCTTCCTGGTCTCCATCGCTTTCGTTTGGTACAGTGTGAGCAAACAACGAGAGATGATCTTTTAAATTCGTGACGTCACGCGTAGAGCGTTCGGCGCGACATTTAAAGATGATGCTTTGACAGACATTGACTTTCTCCTCTCTTATAAAGACTATGATGATAGCGTTGTTAAAGAGTTTTCGTATAGTGTTCGAATGGAGCCTATAGGCTATATACTTCGCATGGCGCGAGATTACATTTGGAGCGCCCCCCATCTGCAGCGCCCCCAACGCGACGTCCCGTATCCGCGACCTTGACGTCGTCGACCCAGCGGCCTCGCGCGTTAAGGAGCCCTGCGTCACGATGGCTCGTAAAAGCGGCTTTCGTCCCTCGTCACGGTTCCGGCTTTGTATAACGTTGCTCTCGCCCGGCAGCTCTGTTACGCCGGTTCCGGGTTCGGTTCGTTGACTTGCGTTAAGCCATGGCAGTGCTCAATTGACTTTTTTTTACTGTTTTTAGCTTCCCCCCCCCCCCCCTGATTTTACTTGCGTTAAGCGATGGCAGTGCTCAGTTGTCTTTTTTTTTACTTTCTTTAGCTCCCGCCGATTTTACGACCCGCTTGTGTTCGCTATATGACGATAGACGGGGCTTAACGTTCACACATTCTATGGTGATTGCTCTGTTGACTTGTGGCCCGAAGTTTCCTTCAAGAAAAGTGTGCATTTGAATACGCTCCAAAAGGCAGTCTGCATCCCATGTGCCGGGCGAGCTGCGATCTTTTTTTTTTCTTCTTACTTCTCTGGCGAGATCAGAGAACTTGTAGTTTGTCCTCAGATTTAAGCCTTGGCGGTTTTGCGTTATCTGTCAGTGACCGGATTGGTGGTGCCATCTGGCCGCTCCTAGACCAATCTGGCAAAACGCAGGACTGTTAGATGCTGTAAGCAAGTTTATTCTGTTTCGCTTCCAGCCGGATTAAATTACCGGCAGCACGTGATAGGAATGTAAAGTATCGACTTATCATCAGAACGTGGATTTGTCGACTTGCTGGTTTATTTATATTATTTTTTCCCTGTAACGTGGTCTCCGTGACAACGGCAACTCATGGATGTGGAAGCGGCCCTTGCATTTTTTAGGCTTGGCGCTGCCGCCTCTAGCAACCATCGATGCACTCCTAATCTGCGTGCACTTTCGCTATCAGTGCTCTTCGTTGAGGCGACCCTCATCGCTTATCTGTAGCCTTATATCAGACCCTCTAAGCGTCCCAATCTCCGGCGTGTGTGTTTGCACATTGACTCAGTGTCTGCCCACCCGCATCTTCAGCCGAGGAGTATTACACGCAAGTGCTTCAGGGTGCGGCCTTGCCAAACGAGAAGTGCGTGTAAGAGGTTCTTGCACCTTTACGTTGTAAGGACGGCCACGACTTGTGACCATGCTGTCTTCGAGCATGCATGTACAAGTGTTTAGTGTGCTTCTGCGGCCTGACCTGCTTTTATGGGGGTTTCGTTGACAGCGAGTCATTAGAGAGGTTGATTACGACGGCTCGTTGCAATTGCTATTTTGATGTGCTTACCACATCTAAGTTATACACGACCCATATATTGTTAAATATGTGTGTATATATGTATATATGTGTGTGTATATATGTATGTGTAAATAGATCATATCTATATATAGATGTGTGCGTGTATGCATTTTGTCTGCTATTTCTGATTTTATTAATGTGTATTTCTGTAATTATATGTCTGTAAATGACCCCAATACTAGCTTTCGGCTAAGGGGTCATACAGTGTTTGCAAGCAAAGTGTACGACTGTGGTGACTGCCGGGCTAGTGTCTCTTTTCGGATCAGGTCACGCAATTACCTCCTATGCCTAAACAGAATTAGTGAGACATTGTTGCCGATTCTCCGTTCATCCTACTATAACGGTGTCGTTCACGTAACAGCTTCCGTCGCATTCTTCGCGTAGTTGTGGTCCCAAGAGAATCCAATCGAAAGAAAAACGAGTCACAAATGGTTGCCGACCCGTCCGGCATCTGTTTGGCGAACGCTTTGCAGGAAACAACGCAAAACGGTGCGTCGTTATCCCTGCGAACTGAGCAATTCCGACGGCGTTGTTGCCGTTGTTCGTATACATCCGTCACTGCGCGAGCTCGCGGCTATCTCTTGTTTCACCCGGGTGGCGCTTCTTTCCACAAGGATGAATGTGGGCGCATTATACCCCCGTATTCACAAACGCTCCTCGACTCGACTTTTACCCTTCACTTGAAAGAGCTGCGCACTGCGCCGCTTCTCGGACAAAAATGACGCTGCGCTACTCAAGAATAGCAGCAAATTATACTGATATGCAGTGACTTTTTTTCCTAAAGATTGCGCTTTCATCGGCTTTCTCAAATGAAGGTGGAACGTTGAGTGAAGGGACGTTCTAGAATACGGGCCATAGTCTCTCTACGCGTGATCTTTACGTAAGCGCGGAGCGGGGTGGGGGGGGTGGCAGGAGCATTGCTTATTCCATGCTGGAATAGCGGCGCTATTGAAGTGCCCGCCTGGCCGCGGTCCACAATGATGAAAGAAAGCCGAGGGCGGGCCGCGTACAGTATGCATCATCAACAACGTGCGGTGTGCCGATTTTCGCTTTTATCGCTCGTCTTTTGTGCGGGTATGCAGCCTTGGAAGTGACATGGCTTCGGTCTGCCGCCGTCGAATGGAACCGCGAGGCATTATGCTTTCGTCTCGCGATATTCGTGCAGTGCTGCGGGGGTACCTGTGTGAACCACGCAGAAACGAAAACAGTGTGTGAAAGAAGTAGCAAGAAGTGTATTGTTGACGTAATTATTATTTATTTATTTTTTTTATTTGCTTGTTTGTTTATTTATTAGTGCAACCTACATCGCCGAAGTGGGCGTTATTGTAGGCAGGGGGGTCAGGGAAAAAAAGCAGTATTACACTCGAACAAAAGCGCACGTTTGCGCCGTCGAAAATGGCATACATTTTTTGCGGGGCAGTTCCGGCGCATTCACAAAAAAGCACGCATCTTGTAGTGACGAAAAAAAAAACAATGATGATGTGCGCCTCTAATCAATCCTTGACTGTAACCTCTGATCCATCCACGTCTGTAACCTTTCGGTCGTGTCGCTCAAAGGGAGGAATATATATCTACAGCTGTCATGACAATCCCTCCATGATCGGCCCATGAAACGGACGGCGCTTGAGGGACGATTGACAGATGCTGATCTACGCGTGGGCCTCGTCTACGTGTGGGCCTCTCAGTTGTACAGGTGTTTCACTTACGGAAGCGTTCAATGCGCTCATGCAATTCACCCCATGGCTATGCCATCCATCTGGTATACCCGTCGGGGACGGGACAGCAACGTCCAGTGGTGGAAGCCTTCGTCTCAAAGTTCGGGTGCGCGCTGAAACCTTTGCTCATACTGTGCAATTTGTTTAACTGCTTGCCTAAATGTTGAATAATGCAATATTTGAATGACCCGTAAGGGTCACCAACGGGCGTAGCGTTAACGTCTCTTCTGCGGTCTGCATAGTTAGGCGCGATGCGTCTAAACTATACGTGCAAAGCTTTGACTGTGGTGCGCAGAATTAATGGAGACGACCCACACTCGTTGCGTAAGATTTTTATCGAGCGATCGCTTGGCATTTCCTCCGCATGGGTACACAAGTGCAGTACGCCGGTCACGTGGTGTGTATTTCGTCAGTGTTCTCTCGGAACGACTGGGAGCAGGGGACGGTGAAGGGACGCGTGGTCTCGTTTTGTGAAGTATACAAAAAGGTCTGGGCCTCGCGGCGACGAAGAATTGCTCTCTGGAAGTACGCGCGCGTGCTGTGGTTGTTGTTTACGCCAACGAGTGCTTATGATTGGAGCGAAGCTCAGCGAATTGGGTTCCTTTATATCGGGCGCTTTTTCACTTACCCGCCAGGTCGTTGCGTGGTGTGCGATGAAATGGCGGGGCAAAATGGCCGTGCGGAGAGACAGGCTTGCGGGCAAGTCGACTTTAAAGGCGTGTTTGATCGTTGAAAACCTTCTCGCTTCAAAGTGCGTCCCGCCCAGAAGTTTTTCCTGCGTCCTAAATCTTTCGTGTTTCTAAAAGTGGATAAACATAGCAGTTCTATTTCAAACGTCGCTTAAAGTTCTTGGAAATTTAAAAATGAAATGTATGCGAAACGAGTGCTTCTTTTCATAGCATCGTCTCAACTTGTTCACACATTCGTTCCTCGTCGCTACGGCGGCGCAGCCTCGGTTACCATGGCAACACGGTCGATGACGCACGCGGGTCTGCACGCGTGTGCTTATGTGTGTGTGTCCTTGTCTCCAGAGCGTCCATCTATAATGTAGCTCTAGGTGCGCTAAAGCAAATGGACGTATAAGGCCGTGCCTGTTTGATGTATAGCGCGATCTTGGTATGTTTATTTTTATTTTATTCCGTGAACCCACGACATAACGTGTGTTCCACCTCTACCCCCCGCACTCGGTTTACCTCGTTTTGCTCGCTTGCTAGGCGCGCAGGTTACGTAACGTCAGCGTCCTCCATAACTCACAATGCGATGGCGACCACCGCGTGTTCCGCTCAGATTATAGCAGTGATGGATTAATGCCAGCTGCTGGGCCAGGAACGCACCGTCACTCTTGCTGCCTGGCGTGGGGGGGAGGGGTACGCAACGCCGAGGCTGTTTCGTCGTACAGTACATACAGTCCGAAGGGTGGGGGGCTATGGAGCTTCTGACGGGCGCAACCCGTTCCTCATCCTTGTTCGCACCTAACGGGAGGCTGTCGTCTACTGTTTGTCCGTTTGTCAGCTACACACGCGCCCCGTGCAGTCTGCTTTGTTTATATTATACGATGCGCGGTATGTACGGGTCACTGTGTATATATATGGGCGCCTGTCCACGCGCGACGTTTAATAAATATCGCTAGGTCGGGAGCCCGAGCCGTTGGCGCCGCCTCTGCTCCTGGCGTCCCTGTAGAACCGTGCAGCAGCGCGGAAGCTACGTGAGGGCCGATGCGCGTTATTGGTTCCTCTGGAAAATGCAAATAGCCATGCACATATCTCACTCTACCCATCTCCCATTCCACGTTATGTTCGTAACGTTCGTGAACCTGTCGGCTGCTTTTGAAGGCAAGAGCTGAAAAAGTGGTTTGGTTGCCAAGTGGTAATAGTACATGCAGACGCGTCTATGCACATCATCTCGCTTGTTCACCCTAACTGTACTGTTTAAAGGTAAGATTAAAAAAAAAGGGAGGGGGTATGGGTATTTCAGACTTAGCATAAATTACTTATTTAGAAAGTTGAGGCTAGCAAGAAGATCACAAAGGCACAGATGTCAGGAAAGCTTTAGTTCCATCATAATAGTTGATAGCCACCCCAAGCGAAGAGTGACGACATACTGCGAACTGGACTTGCGGCTTAAGCGAAAAGATGGAACAAGAAAGACGGGATAGAGCGCAGCTTCCACCTTCTTTCTGCTTGCGCAGCAAGTCCAGTCAGTATGAACCAACTAGTCTACTAACAAGTATCGACCACATGCAGCTTACAGCTGCCTGGGACCACATACGAAAGGCAGCATGCACGTAAATCCATAGACATCGCTGACATACAGCCACACCGATATTTGAAGACGAGTCTCTCTTTGCCGCGGGGGTTCTAGGATATCCTCTCGCACATTCGGAATGGGCCGATCCACCATTCTTCTTTTTCTCCCGTGGTGATTGCCTCAGCGCGCCACTTGTGTTGCTATCACGTTGCTGGGATCTACTCCATTGTTACGCGGAACTTTGTAGTCCTGGACGCATACGTATAAGCTCCCCTTGGAGAAGCGGTATATTGGCCACGCTGCTCGCTTCATTGGCGCCTTGCGTAATCGGCTGTACGGCGCGGCAGGGACGTCCAGGTTCGAGCGCGGCGCAACACTTCCACGCGTGCCCGCGCGCGCTGATGCGTCTAGCCGGCGGCGTCCTCTTTGTTGCGCATGCGTCATCCTTGTGTACCGCACTCGCACTACTGGTCATGTGGGCCGACGACCGCGACAAGAAGAAATGGCATTCCTCGGGGCCCCGTGTAACACTACGCTGTGACGTATATTGCCATTGGAATCGCTTGTTGCAGCTGCTTTACCGGAAAGTCGCGGGATAGAATCCCCACCGCGGTTCTGGGATTTCGGTGGATGCGAAGTGAAAGAGGTCCGTTTACTGTGAGATGTTGGTGCACGTTAAAGAATGCCAGATGGTCGAAATCTCCGGAGCCCTCCACTGCGGCTTGGGACATAATCATATATAGTGGTTTCAAAAAAGAAAAAAAAAAAACAATCCCAGGTATCAAAAAAAAAAAACGAAGCGCGAGCAGGCCAGATAACGATCGTTATTCCGTGGCAGAAGTACTCCCAGAATGCTCTTTCTTTTTTTCCCTCGAGTGCACGGCTGCACGCCTCGTAATCGCGTCTTGCTTGTGGGGAGCGATACCCTAGAATATAATTCCTTTTTGAGTGAATTACTTCCTCGATAGTTCGCTTGCACGCCAAGGTGGTTTTTGTGGCGTGATGCTCTTTCTGTAGTTTGATCCCCCCTCCCCCCTATGGTTCGAACCGTGCTATAGGCTTAGTTCTCAAACTCCGTGAGAGCGTGCGCTGCTGCGCTATCTGTATCCTCCTGCTGCACGCCGGCCAGCCGCAGCTGCAGACAGCCGGCGCGCGCACGCGCACACACTCTCGGACAGTCTGTTACGCGGCATAAATTATTGCGCTGCAGAGTGGCGCGGCCTGCGCGCACTATGAGTCAGCGAGCTCGCCTTGTGGTAGGGAGGGAGGGCGCAGGCAGTCGCGCGCGGTTCGTGTGTGAAAAAGGGAGTGAGCGCATATGTGTACACGAAGGCCGCCTCAGTATTGAAGGTCACGCTTCAGAGAGCAGAGTGCGCTTGTTTCGCTTTCTTTCGCAGTGAGCTGCGGATATATACCATTGTAGTGTACTAGAATATTCTAGTTCACTATAATACCACGGACGGCCTTTTTTTTTTCGCGCCATTTCTTTCTTTTCTGTTTTGCTTTACTTTCAATCATTCCTTTTTTTCTCCCGCGCCTCCTAGTCCAGCCAGGTGTGGTAGCTAGCGCTGACGTCAACATAGCCGCCATGTTGGTGAGGCAATGTCGGGTGTGTGGTTGCATCTGTTGTGGTACCTGTGTCGATCGAATACTACTAGTGTGACGTTTTCGTTACGCCGAAATTGGCACGGCGTACCTGGAATTACGAGATATTTAGGTTTTTCTGGTGTCTGCCGGTAATCGTTACTGCGTTTGGCATCGCACGTTTGTCACTGGTAGGCTTTTGAAGGCAGTGGGGTAGACAAGTGCTTTTCAGAGGAAGGGCGCATTCTCGATTTTAAGGGTGGGGGGGGGGGGGCTTTAAAACGGTCATTTATTTTTTTCATTCTGTATGCTTTGCGAAAAAATTTCGGAGAGGGGAGTGGCGGAACATGGTCCCGGTGTGCCGCCCCCTGGCTACGTCACTGTTCGAAGGAACTGCATTTGTAAGCGTCGACTGGTCGCCGAGACGCCTAGCTTTTCGCGCGTAGCCATCGGGAATCGTGCCAAGTATGCGCGATGTACGGAGCGCATAATTATGGAAGCTGTCGTGTGTGTGGAACAAAAAGAAAAAGAAAGGTTAAATTGAGAAAAAGAGCGGAAAGCGATGCGCCGCTTAATATCCCTCTAAATCGCGTGGCGCTTAGCTGTGCTGTCTGGTACAGGGCTGCAAAAACCGCCTCCTTTCTCTTCAGCCCAACGTTATCTCTCTCTCTCTCTCTCTCTCTCTCATGCTGCTGTCCAGCGTTTCTTTCTTTTTTTTTTCGACTTGATTAATGAAGCACTACGTCCTCGGTGAAATCCTGTGTGCGCTCGTGCATGTGTGCGTGCAGGCACTTGCCGTGGACAGCCCGCGATATCGCCTGACACAAAAAACAAACATTAGTGAGAGATGCGATGGAAATCGGCGTTTACCATGGAAAACAACGCACCTCGCGTGACGACGCCTCCTTATACATGATCGCCGTGGAACGGCGCCAAGTGAAATCTTCCCCGTCTTGGCCCGTCGCCTGATTGTTGCGATCACGTATACGGCGGGGCCGAGCCTTCGGGTCCCCTTTGTTTGGCCGCTCGTTAGTGTGCTTCGTCGATGAGTGAGCGAGTATAGTCTCTATCCCGCAGGTTCGGTGCAGCGCGGTGGAAGGATCGAGTTTCGTCAGCCAATGAGGAAACAGAATCGAGAAATAATTCTACCAATCAACGCCTTCCCATCGTCATTCGCACTATGTCGAACGTTTAATTAAAACATCACGGAGCCACGGGTAACTCGCCATACTCTAAGCTACGCTATATTCTCCCTGCACCATACTTTTGAAACATCTACGCATCCTTCTACCTACACTTTTCTGGTGTCTTTTTTCAGGTACCCCTCTCCCCGTGGAATATCAATTAGGTGAATATACACTGACTGCTTTTAATGAAGAGCTTTCCCTCTCCCTCGTTCTGCGGAACCTCGTTAAGGATTTTGTAAATGCTAGCCCTCCTACAGATATCGATGCACTGCACGGAACTACAAGGGGAACGTGGAAATCTTGTGCACAATGACCGTCTGCGCCGATCCACATTGCTTTTCTTCATTTATTTGTCGATTTTTTTCGTACGAAGATTTCTGATTAATTATTATCGCGGTGACGTCGACGGGAAAGTTCTCCTTTCCCTCATTTTTATTTTGTCTCTTTCATCTCGAGCGAGATCCTCTTTCCGACTACCAATACACTTTCCGCGTACAACATAACAATTGTTGTTGTTGTTGTCGTTGCTGTTGTTCTGGGAAATGTACATAGAAATAAAGCAGCAATAAAGCGAGAAAGGACACTTGTGAAGAAAAAAAAATGCTTTGTTCCCTTGCCCTTCAACGTGTCACGCGGTCGTGGATATCTATGTCTAGTCGCGAATATCTGTATACCTTCCTGCCCTCCTCCGGGTCCGTACACGCTCGCCTATGAGTGGGCGTCAGTATCGCGCATCAAAATCTAGATTCGAAGCGTGATGTCGAAAAGTGCCACCGTGTCTCTGACAATCGACGAAAACGGGTCCCTTCTGCGAAATCGCGCATTATAGTACAATTCGCGCAGATGTGCGTGCGTTCTTCCAAGTGTATACATTTGTGTGGAGGACGCGTTGGTGCATGGGACTATTATCTTCTTCGGTGTAAAGTGAGTGCCTCGTCTGTGTATACAAGAACGAGTTGCCGGTTGACGAGCAGGCAGACAGACATACATCTATAGATGTACGTGCTATCGTATGTCACAGTGTACTATTATACTGTATCATAGCGATATATCGCTATAATATCATCTCTGCTGCATTCTCTCTCCCTGGAGAGAATGCAGCAGAGATGATATTATATCTGTGTGTGTGTGTGTGTGTGTGTGTGTGTGTGCGTGCGTGCGTGCGCGCGTGTGCGTGTGTGTGTGTGTGCGTGCGTGCGTGTGCGTGCGCGCACACTTCAGATCGCTGACGCGACCTCGGTCCGTCCCTTCTTTCCAGGTTAGCGCTGCACGCCGGCGTAACACCATCGACGTGCTCGTCATACGTATTGCGGCGCCAGCGCAGCGACCGCGGGCTTTTACACCGCTGTTATGCGTATTTTTCTTCGTCGCTTTCTCGCTCCCTCCCTCACTCTCTCGTGTGTGCTGTTATTTTCGTGTGCGTCCATTCTTGTTTGAGACCTGTCCTCGTGCTTCCACTATGTTAATTAATGGCGCTGACTGTCGCAGAGGTTCGTTGATGAAGTCACATGTTGCGAGGATATCTTCCTCACAACCTACAAACTCCTTCCCTTCTTTCTTTTATTCATTCTTTCTTTCCTTCTTTCCTTTTTACATTCTTTCTTTCTTTCTTTCTTTCTTTCTTTCTTTCTTTCTTTCTTCTCTTTCTTTCTTTCAAGAACACTGATCCGCGGTATAAACCGCTCGCTACCGCTGTTGAGCAGTGTCCGCTCCCATAATGCCACGCGCTGTTTTGAATGGCATTGCGATTCAGCTAAATGAGGATAAGCATCCCGCGAGCCGCGGCGTGGTCCGCATATCGATTCCTTCGGCCGGCGATGCAGTTTAATCGCGCTCACGGCTCAACGTTCGTTCTGGTGGTCGCCTCGAAGGCCCGCTCGGTACTCCTCGAAGGCAGCTGCACGTCCACCGCGAACCGGTTGCGGAATTTCGATGCAAGTGACCTTGCTCTTTGCCGAATCGACTCTCTGAATAAAATGTGTTTGGGCTTTTCCATCTGCATGAGAGCAGGTGGGCAGGTATAATATGCTTTGCAAGTTTAATTATTGTTGATGTTTTTTGTTTTATTTTTCAGTGTCTCTGTCTCACTTGGAGCAGTAGTAATTTCTCGAAAACGCAGTCGGCATTAGGCGTGCGTGCGTGAGATAGATAGATAGATAGATAGATAGATAGATAGATAGATAGATAGATAGATAGATAGATAGATAGATAGATAGGTAGGTAGGTAGGTAGGTAGGTAGATAGATAGATAGATAGATTGATTGATTGATTGATTGATTGATTGATTGATTGATTGATCGATCGATCGATCCATCCTGTTTATATTGGATACTTTAAGAGGGACCTGTTAAAATATGTAGGGTAGGGTATAGGGTATAGGATTGGGGGTGAAGGGTAGGATATAAAACGGGTGAGTGAGTGGTATACTGTAGTGTTCTATATGGTAAAACAGAATTATTAGCCATGCAGTGTATATTAGATTACATTGAACACCGCGGAGGCTATATATAGGCTATGCTTATGTTAGAGATAAAACTGCCTTAGCCTGATGTTGACTTTCGTGCGTGAATTCGAATGAAAAACTGGCGTATGGGCGATTGGAATGGGTGATTACCTCACCGACGTTTTAATAGACCGAGCAACATAGAGCACCGCATGCAAACGAACATTGTGTCTCTTGGATGTGAGCGAGTCGTTGCAGGCACAACGAAGCTCTAGAGTTCAAAAAAAAAAAGTTATAGCGTGAATGCGACGCTCGGCGTTTATGATAATGTATGCCCCGCAAATTGTGACACGTGGAGAACCTTTACATGAGGAGGAAGCAGACCTTTCGCGTAATTTTTCAGAAGGACCAGAGAGACCGCATGACCGATACGTCTTCGGTTTATTGTTGACAGAACAGGAAAAAAAAAATATGCAGAGCGTGTTGTTGTTGTTGTTGTTGCCCCTTCGCACTGGCACATACCCACTATGGGGGATTGGCCATGAAATCTAGAAGTAGCCTATATGAGATCTACTAAAAGGTTTATCCTAAATGAAAAACTAATGATATAATAGAAAAGAATAATTAACTAGAAAAAGAATATTAAACTAAACAAATAATTGAAGATTGAATCAAGAAGAGAAAAGGTGAGGTAATACTACAGTGTAAGACAGAAATTTTGAGTAGACCAGACAATCGAGCTTATCTCACCCGGTCACAATCAAATGAATATGCAAATGCAGAGCGTGACCCTGGCTACTTCTTCTTCCTCGCCTCCGAGCTCCATCTTCCATCTGTTTTCTACATCTTCCCGCCGGCCAGATTCAACCGAAGCAACCTTCGAGCGAATACAACAGTTGAATCGCGTAATTTTCACTTCATTTGATTTTACAGGGTAGCCAGCCGGTCTGAGAACTGGCTAACCTCCCTGTCCTTCCTCAATTATTCCTCCTCCTCATTTGATTTTCTTTCTCTCTCGCACACACCCTCGCTGTCACTGTTTTCTCTGAGCTGGGGGTATGGCGGCATTCTTTTGTTGTACCGTGCAGCGTTATAGGCTGGCTGCATGCCGCTGCCTGCGGAAAACTGTTCTTGTTGTATCTTGCCCTTCGTAGCTGCATCGTTTGCGAAAAGCTCTCGGAACGCCACGAGCTGACTGCGCTGCCGCGGCCGTGTGGCGTGAGGAGCATGCGAGTACGTCGCAAAAAAAAAAAAAAAATGAGGAAGAGTGGGAAGATGCTGCGTCCGTCAAACGGAAGTCATCGAGACGACGGCGCCTCGTCAGCGCTGGCAGTTCTCTGAAGCTCGACTGAATGTAGGCGAAGATAAAATGAATGGGTTTTAACCGTTGCCAAGTGCAGCCGTAATGTGAAGAACTTGGTATATGGCGAGTATACGCTATGCGATGGTGACTACGTGAAGAACGACTGTCCTTTTTGGCTTACACATAAGGACGGATCCAGGCGAAAGAACAGTCGCGGTAGAGTTGGTGCATGTGCTATACTTCTTGGTTCTGTAGCATATTTATTCTCCTTGCTGCGTACGATTACTGTGTGTGGTAACCCTATGGTTAGTGAATACAGTAAGGGTTTATGTACAGTAACTCAGCCTCGATCATAGTGCTATAAAGACTTGCTGGGCGCGCCGCTTTCCCTGCTGGTGATAATGATATTGGTATTAAATACCTCATATATCTTTATAATTTCGCACTCTCCGGGGCTTGATTCAATGCATGCGCAGGAGAGGAGGAAGTCTGAGTTAAATGCAGACAGAGAGAGAGAGAGAGGGAGAGAGAGGTTGGATGAGTCTCATCCGCACTCGGTCCTGGGAGGAGAGAGAGGTCGTAAAAGGGTGGCGCGCGGTTTGGGCCCTAGAGCGTCGATCTTCCGGCCATTAATATGCAGGATGGCCGTTTATGTAGACGCTCCACTTGCTCGTATTTTTTTTTTCAATGGTCTTTATTATTCGTATACTGGTTTGCATCTCGTCCTCTGGACTATGGTGATGGGGAATGGCGCTCCGCTGCCAAAGCTGCTGGAGCATTTATTGAAAAAAAAAGAAAAAAAAACTTTTTGAGGGGGTGAAGCAAGAAAGAAATAAAGAAAGATGAGCAAGACTAAGTGATAAGCCAAAGGGACATACCGCGCAGAGCACGCGGGATGTAGAGAAAGGGTAGTCACCCAAACGATGACAAATGATGCTGCCTAGAAAAAATTCGTTGGGACGTGCATTGCCCTCTTTTGCGGATTACACTGAGAATATTCGAGAGTATATTGTGTTGGTCGCGCCGCTTCGCCTCTCGGGATTCCTCAGCTTGCGCTGCAGTGCCTCCCCTCATCACCCACGAGCGCGTGTGCACGCAAGGACCTTCAAGACGCGCCTACCTCATTGGGTGTCCAGATCCTTCCTTGTTTCCCGCCTTTACACACTTTCTCTTTAATTTATTTGATCTGCCTCAACTATATGTCACTTGCTTTTTTTCATGTCGGGTTTGTTTTCGTCTTTTTCCCCCCTTGTCTATAGCTATAGGCTCGCGGCTATATTTATGGCTACAAACGGACTCGCGGCGGGCGTTTCTGTTGCGTAATCCTTTTAACGTCTCCTGACGTCATTCGTCATCGACGTTTGTGCGACGAGACCTCTCCGCGGGAAGGCGGTAGTTGCCGTTCGTTATTTAGCGCTGACGCGCCTCGGCCCCTAAAACGGTCGCAAGCGCCTTACCCTTTCCTGCCGTCCACTTCCCGAAAGAGCTCTGCAGGTGGATCGGGCCCGTGACATCGTACCCTACCTAACCTTCCTCTTCGTGGTCGCGTGCTAGCTTGAGACGAGCGTACCACTTGAGTACCTTGATGTCACGTGAACCGCATCGCCATCACTATCAGCTCGTTTCAGGTGAAAGTCTCAACAATGCCTCGTAACAAACAGAATGTGGCGGAAAAATGGAAACGTGCTGTAAATCTCGCCGTCATTATCGATCATATAGTCACGTGGATATTCGTGAAGACACGTGAAGTACAGAGGACATAGACGAAACTGATAAGGTCGACATTTCTCGTATGATACAGCGCACGGGATAGGAAAAGGAAGTATCGGAAATTACATGATCTGATCGCGTGAACGTTTTTTGCTGTGAAATTCATCTTAGCAATTGATAAGAGACCTCTGGGAGTCTGTGTTCAACGCAGCACGAAGGCGCCTCTCAATGATCTCCAATTTGATACCCGGTCTTGCGGGAACTTGTTGATTTACTCGCCGCCGTCTTCAGTTGCGTTTCCCATCCCTCAATGTCAATTACGTTGCTCTCTAACTGACCACCGGTCGTCTGTGTAATCTCAATCACAATGCCTGTATGCATAAAGTGTACAAGGGTGCGGCGTATTTCCTTCGTCAAGATTCCCGTTAGCCATCGCTATAGCCGATACAACGTAGTATGCGTGTAGTTGTCAGATTCCAAAAGCGCATTAGCTTACCGTTCACCGATTCCCGAGGAGGGAGAGGGGATCTCGATCAGGAATGCATACAGTAAAAAGAAAGCATGATTGACTATTTTCTAAGAAGAATTCTTGCCGAGATAACAGTAGTTATATATATATATATATATATATATATATATATATATATATATATATATATATATATATATATATATATATATATATATATATATATATATATATATATATATATATATATATATATATATAAAGAAAACGCGGTTCCGTACGGCTGTTTAAACGCGCGTCGCCGTGCCCGGTATACGGCGCTGCTGTGTTTGCTGTGTTTCCCTTGTCCGTAACGCATGACGGCTTATTTCTACGTGCCTTCGCTCCTTGCCTTTACCGCTGATCGTTAGCCCCAAGACTTTCTTCTTCTTCCTCCATGCGATGACGTCATCCAGGCAGCTTTCTTTTGCGAAGCAGGCGTGATCGCCATTTCAGGCGGCCGTGACGGATGCCAATTAACGGTCCATGCTATGGCAAATCAATCAAGTTTCACGTCTCCGAAGTGCGCACAGGGTTGACAGTCGGCCGAGTCAGTGACTGATGAGTACGTTGGAACCTTACGTCTGGAAGAGTATAGCGAGATTGGAACAAACAATCCGACCGTTATGCCTATGCAGGTGACGGTGCAGTGTCACGAGCACCACATCCTGTATAATTTGTTGTCAACCTTCCTGCACCCATTTATTTGCAATCATTGCTCTTCAAGCTATGTTCGTCCGACATGTTAGGGCTGAGGTCAGGGGAGGGGGGGGGGGGTTGCCCCGCCACGGTGGTCTAGTGGCTAAGGTACTCGGCTGCTGACCGGCAGGTCGCGGGTTCGAATCCCGGCTGTGGCGGCTGCATTTCCGATGGAGGCGGAAATGTTGTAGACCCGTGTGCTCAGATTTGGGTGCACGTTATAAAACCTCACGTGGTTGAAATTTCCGGAGCCCTCCACGTCTCCCTTAATCACAGGGCGGTTTTGGGACGTTAAACCCCACAAATCAGGGGAGGGGGGGGGGTTCGAAGCTAAAATAAGGGGAGCAAAATATAGCGCAGCTCCTATTCTTTGCCGTTCTTCCGTTCTGGTCTGCTTTTGCCATTTGGTACCAGCACTTGATCCGGCAAGATCAGGTGCTAGAAGCGTAATTTCATTCAGCCTTGCCGGCGTAGCCGGAAGACCCCTCTCCTCCCCCCATGAGCAAACAGAGGAGGGAGCTAATGCTCCGCCTTGGTTGGGTGATTCAACTTCCTCCCCCCCCCCCCGCCGTGAATTCTTTGAAATTTTACGCTCACCAACACGCACGCATGCACCCATCAGACTTCGTAGACCGCTTTAAGGAGGAATTTCAGTGTCGCCATGCTGGGCTGTTTACCTTTGTGTCTTGCATCACGAACGACTAAACGGACAGTGTTTCGGTTGACGCATAGTCATGAAAACGGTTGAGTTGATGCCTACGATATTTCATAAGCTCACTAGATCACATCGCGATATACAAATTCAAGAAACCATCGGCTTAACAGGCCAAGATGGTGGAGCCCATAGGTATTCAGTAAAATAGCATATAGGTTGTGCTGGTTGAACCGCCCTTGACGAAAATTTCTAGCTTCACCCCTGACCAGCGTTTGCTTCTGTCCGTTAAAAAAAAAAGCGTCCTTCGCCTTTTCGGGGTTCCCGCTGTTGAAGGTGGCGGCCGAGGCGATGTCGTGCCTTGGTCTGTGACTTCTTTCGTTCACGTACACGCATGCACTGTCTGCTTTTCTTCTCGGCAGGCAGACAAAAGTGCTCGCTGACGCGTTTCCACGGACGTCATTGCATCAGCTGCTGATGGCACTGCGCCGATTTTCTCAAGTTGCTAGGCGCTTCCTTCTACTCCTCCAGCTCGGATTCGAGGGATTGTATATGTGTGCGTGGGCGTTGTTGCGAAGCGCGCCTCCGACGACGTTACGAAGGGCGCCTCGAAATCTCACCGCTGCAACCACTGTTGTGAATGACGGCGACGCCAACACGGTCCCGAAGGCGCCACTGCTTCGAACTCCGCAGGGAAGGTCACCAGCCGTTTGGTAGCGTATGTTTCTCAGCTCGCGACTGCTTCTGCGCAGAGCTGATAAGACGAGCGGACGAGACGACGGTGAGTTAAACAAGGTTTATGTACAGCATATATACAGAGGCGTTACAAATTCGGCACTGGGGCCGACAGAGACTCGAAGAGCCGAGCTCTCCTCTCTAACACATAGGTCTGCTCTCAAACGGGTCCGTTCTGACACACAGGTCAGCTTTCACCTAGGACCGCCGTCTCACACACATGTCGGCTCTCCGACACGGGGACTCCTCTCACATAGGACCGCCGATCGCGACGCGCCGCAGGGCTTCTTTTATATGCACCGGGTCGAACCAAAATGTCCAATCAGAAGCGCCGCTGGTCGTCAGGGCAGATTCCTCCAATGGGGTCGCCGCTGGGCCACGTCAGACCCCCAGACATGAAGACGCCCGTTGTTTACTCGACGGGGCTCGCTGTCACGTGCGCTGCTGACTCACTGCACGTGGGCGCCAGAGAGGCGCCGCGCGTGTTTACGCCGCTGAGTTGTTCGCGTCAGGCGGACTGCGGGCTGGCCTTGACCCAGATTGCCTTTTTCAGAGGCACGGACGTTTGCTGAGGACTCGCTGGCATAACAGCGTGCACCACGTAACGTACGGCTGAAATACTTATTTCTACCTACGTAGTCGTCAATAATAATAATAATAATAATAATAATAATAATAATATAATAATAATAATAATAATAATAATATGTTACATCTTACGCGCAAAAACCGCGATATATTTGCGAGGCGCGCCGTAGTGGAGGGCTCTGGAAGTTAGGACCTTCTGGTGTTTAGCGTGCACTGGAATCGCGCTGTACACACGGGCCTCTGGCATTCCACTTCGTTCGAAATGCGACCGCCGCAGCCGGAACCGTACCCGCAACCTTTGAGTCAGCTGCCAAGCACCGTAAGTGTTGTACCACCGAGGTGGACCGATAAGGGTAGGTTCGATTCGGACTTCTCGGGTTCATGTTTGTCCGAGACACAGCCGGGTAGGGCTGCGTCGTTTCCAAATTACGGCTCGATGCACGCCTACGTGGGCTTCATGTTACACGAAACAGCCTGCCGAGCTATAAAAAAGTGCGTTGGCAAACTCCGTTTAGGAAGGTTCTTTATTGCATGACATCAGGTTGAGCGATTGTTATCTTTGTCTTATTATTTCCTGAACAGAAGCTGTCGGCTCTTTCGCTAATTTTTCTTTTCTTTCTTTTCTTTCTTTGTCTATTTTTGCTCTCGCCATGAAACAATTTTGCCTTTGCGCTAGCGCACCGGAATTTCCTTAGGCCTCCTGTCGGTCGTCAGAGAGAGAGAAAAGCAGCAAGAAGTAGTGGTAGGGAGGGCAGAAGGGCGAGCAGTTCTGTCTCTCTCGTGCGTTTTCTTTTTTGCTTACTTCGGGAACGCCTTCGAGTGTGAGCCGCATTCCGTGCTCTGTCGGACACGTCGCGTGGCCTTGTTTGTCTCGCCGCGACGTGTCCCCGGCCGCCCAGTTTGTTTCCACCTTCCTCTTTCACCACTCTACATTTACTCTCTCTCTCTCTCTTTCCGCGAACTTTTTTTTCTTTCCTTGATCTCAATGTTGCTTCATTCGTCTCTGCATTCTTACGAAGGACTCCTCTGACCCCTCCTCTCTTCCCCCCTCCTCTTCTTTTTTTTTCAGTCTTGACTTGCAATGCGTATGACTTCTTTTTTGCAGACATGTGATCTCTCTTGGGAGTCGTGCGACTTCAAAGAGAGTCAATTTTCTTTATTTTAAATTTATTTAGCAATACTGTTGCTCTGACAAGGAGACTGTTGCAGGGAAGGCTTCATAATACAAGTCATAAGGAGACAAATAACATACTAAACAAAAAACTTTCTCTTCTAAGGGAGTGATATACATGGCAAGTCACAGCTCATCGAAAACAGTCACACCAACTCTCTCTCTCTTTTTATCTCTCTTTATTTGTGTGTTTACACCTCCCCTTTCTTCGAGAAATATCGGCGAGCGAGTGAGCTTTGGTTGTGGCGTTCCGTTAAATATATACAGGTTTCCTTCAGGCTTCAGCACAAACGTCTTTTGAATCAGCTCGCCATGTTCATCGCATACTTGAACAACAACGGTGTAGCGCAAGGCAACGGAACGGGCGCTAGAAGAGCACGGATACACGCCGTGTCCCGTTACCCTGCGCTACCATTGTTGTTCAAATATGCCGTACCAGCAAGCCCGCTTTGGAACTTCACTGCGTTGGGGTGTTTTTTTTTTTTAATCCTCGGTTGATCTTGGAGATGGCGTCTTCCTTGGACCTATTATACCATTCACCAAAATTTCATTAACGACGTGTTCCTATTTTTGCGACTGAGTATTACAGCTTTGGCCAAATGCAAACTGCTGCTTTTTATAGCACACCATTATCGTTTGTTAGCACCGAATCGTGTTGGCTGGCGTTTCCAACTACTGCCAAGCTTCGGTTAGTGCCTACAGTGTGGTGTATAACGTTCTCTATTGCCGGCCGTCTGCACCATCTTTATTCAGTCCCTCAGTGGCAGCAACGTGTCTTCATCAAATCTTACTTCATGGATTGAGTTGTATACCGAATACTTTTGCCCTCTTCGTGTTCTCCTCGCACGTTGTGGGCAACTGTGAAATGAACTTGTTTAATCTTCGAGAATTTGAATATTTTTTGGTGCCATTAGGTCACGACTGTTTTTTGTCATAGGTTCTCAGATAGTTCCGTGGTCGCAAAGTTCTGTCGGAACGACCGAAATTCTGTTTTGCTGATGGTGTTGCGACCGGGGTTCCAGACACCGGGGGTCCGGGATGAAGTTGTCGAGGCAGGAGGAAGAGAGACTTGAAGAGGGTTTATTTACAATATATACATTGCGAACTCCCTACACGGTGAGCCCTCAAACGTGGCAGGCCTCTACATGACTCCTAACATAGCGCTCCATGGTGCTTGGTTCTACATGGTTCTGCTCGGTTCTGCTCTGTTCTGCCTGGTTCTCTTCTCGAAAAAAAAGCACACCGAATGAGCCGTGGGGGCTCATTATAAAGGGTCTGTCCTCCCCAGATCCCTAGATCGGGGACCGCGTACAGAGGGCACCGTCCAACCACGGATCACACATTACCCGCGAGGGTGACGAGCACGCACGGTCCACGTGAACGTTCAAAATTGAAGCGTGGTCACTGCACGGCCATGTGGCACGAACGTGGCTCCTCCTCGTCAAGGGGTGTCGCTGGGCGAGGGGTCTGAAGTTGATGACTGCATCCATCGAAAGGGCCGCCGTAAACAAGCTTCAAACGGTCGCCGAACGACTCGTTCAATTAGCGGGACGATTTCCGGCCGCCGCCGCCGCCGTCATCTTCCAAAGAAGAAGCTTCACTTGTGGTCTCCCGAACTGCTCACGGTGTCGTGGCGGCAAGACGCCGCACCCTCCGGCCAGGGGGGAACAATACATGGCGGACACAGGCCGCCAACCCGTTTGGGCGACTAAAAAGGAACATCAAAAGGAAACGCCGATCCATTGTCAGACCTGCGCCGGTCCTAACAGTAGGCAGCCGGTCGTTCGGTTTGGTTTGAAGATTAAAGGAGCGCCGCTCCCTCTTCAGCTCCGGCGCCGGTCACAACAGCTCGTCCGCCGGCGGGAGAAGCGACCTGAGGGTGACCAGCTGCACAGGTTGCTCGAAGTGTCGCTGTGTAGTGCTGTCTTCCAGGCCACTGCTGATGACGCTCAGCCAAGGACTCTTTCCCTCTCGTTCCCTGTGGCTCCCCTCTGGGAAAAAGCATTCATACACACCACCACAGGCACGGGAGAGCACCCTGCCCGCACTGAGACACGTCGAGTCCGACAAATTATCCAAAAGCAACCTTACTTAAGCAGTATTACCAAACACAAAGCAGCAATCGGGACGTTTCTCTGAGGTTTCACCAAAACTCCTAATCCCGATCCGATAATAATCTTCCCATCAAACTGCTTTCAAGAAAACTAATTGTCAAGTGATGCGCTCACCGTGGCATACCCGAGTGCCTGCGTGAGTAATCCGCCGTAACCCACCAGGTATCATACTCATAAAATGAAGCATTTTACTTCACGCTATCTTTTAGTTCCCGAATTTAGTGCCGCCAAAGCCAGTCGTCAATTCCTCTTGAGAAGACGAAAGCATAACTGCCGTGCTGCACCTGCATTAGGAACCTCTTTATTATACATCCGCAAACGCACATCACAGTGCGCCTGCCTGGAGGAGATACCACCTAACCGTTCCCTTGCTGTTGCCACTTTCACAAAGCATACATATAAACTCACGAGCTAGCTTTTCTTACACACCGGACACATGCGAACAAAACATTAAATGAACAACAAAAAAAGTTTCGCATGAATCCTGAAAAATCTCGCAAGCAATAACTTTGCGTCTCTACGCTCAGTCATAATTAGTTCATAACGTTGCTCCTGCTCATTTACACGTATCTACCATGACGCAGGCTCCTATGCGTGTCGTTTATGCAATCGCACAACGCTTACCTTAGCTAAACGTACAACGCCCAAGAAATGAACAAAACCAAAAAATGTGTTACCTAAACACTATTTGGTAGACGAGATTCTTAAAAAACACATTAAAATCCAAAACAACTTAAACAGTCAAAAGCAAATTTCAAAACAAAATAAATCCACTAATGACCATCGTCAAAGCTCACGGATGTCTTACTCCTTTTTGGGACTAACGCGCGGTGTCGCGTCCTGTGGGTCTTTTTAGGCGAACGGGAAATGGAACAATGGCAAAACCCATTCGCTTCGCCTCCGACCCCGCAAAGCTCTGCGCTGACAACCTGCGTTCTTACTCTCGCTGAGTACCTCGCACTCCCGCAGTCCATCAAACATGCCGTCGATAGAGCGACGAAAGGGTCTGCCTTTCTACCCAACGTGCTTTTTTTTTTTTTTCGTTTTGTCCGGCGGCTCGGACGCATACAAACCAACTCCGGTGCCGATGACAAACGCCTAATTCTGTACGCTCTAATGCGTGTCACTATCCTTCCAATAGATCTATACAACGCATATAGGCTACCAAAATGATAGAGCGCTAACGAAAACAAAGTACAAACGAGTTATTTACAAAATCACAAAAACAAACAAAATGTTCCTTTCAACAGTCCCGAGTCGACGTTTTCCGAGAGGCTAACCGCTGTTCGCAACACCTCTGAGTCGAACTCGCGGTGGGTCGCGCCCGGAACGATTTTCTCGAGAAGCGGGGTCTACAACACGCGTCAATCGCCCTGCTACCGAACCCCGCGACGTTCCTCGAAGCCGACTTGCTGTCGCTTCCTGCCCCTCGAAAACCACCGACTCTTTTGCCCCGCACCCCGTCCAATGCACCGCGAGAACAACGGAAGGGTCTCTTGCCCCTCGACCACTTACGCACACGATGCGCTTCTCTTTTCTTTGTTCTCTGGCCGCTTGGACGCTTGCGATACGGCAACTTTCTTGAAATTTCGCTCCGCCATTTGAATACATTCCTCAACGCGTCGCGATTTTTGCCTGCCTGTTTTTACGGCGCTTTCTCCGTTTTGCACGTCTCTTGGTGCCGTCTACGGAGCCTTTCGCCCATCTCTGATGCTCACCAGCACCCACATGCTCATCTGATTTTTCGCGCGGACTGTCCTGGATAATTGCCTAGC
>WOVY01001268.1:0-20334 GCA_013436015.1 Rhipicephalus annulatus | reverse complement strand
TGAGAAACGCCGCTGGCGTCGGTCGCGAAGCAGCAGAAGAAGACAGTATATGCATAAACTACAAGCAGAATATCGTGGTCGTCAGCACGCCGTCCGAAGAGCGAGCCAGGCGGTACGGAGCCATCACGAAGATCCGAGTGGGAGAGCAAGAACACGAAGCCAGCGCCTACAGAGCAGCGCCGGATAACACATCTAAGAGACTCATAAGAGGGATATCCCAAGAGGAAAGTTCCGAAGATATTATAGACAACCTAGTGACAGCAAGAAACCCAAGCATATTACACGCGAAGAGGATGGGCAACACAGACAATGTAATCGTGCTCTTCGACGGACTTCACGTGCCGAGATACGTGAAATACGGAGCGCTCATCGTCCGGTGCTCGCTATACAGAAAACACATTGACATTTGCTACGAATGTGGGAGGCTGGGACACAGGGCGGACGTTTGCCCCAACCCAGACGAAAAAATATGCAGAGGATGCGGCGTGGCCAACCCGCCGCAAGAACACCAGTGTGAAGCAAGATGTCAGCTATGCGGGCAAGCTCACTTTACGGGAGACAGACACTGCAAGGCAAAGTACAAGATACCGTATTTGGTCCGGCGAAGACGCTGGGAGCGACGAAGAAGAGAAGAAGCGGAGGCCGAAACACCATACGGCATCAACGACTACAACAAACGAGCTGGCAAAGCAACGAGCGAGAACACCCAGGGATCAGAAGGCCATCGCACAGAAGGCTCACCCCCGGGACCATACGAGGGGGACAGTCGGGAGCAGCCCAGTCGCAGACCAAGGTCGAGGACCCGGTCCAGAACCCGTTCGAGAACCCGTTCGAGAACCCGATCGAGAACCCGATCGAGATCCAGGGCAACGTCAAGATTGCAATCCAGCCGAGGAGCGGTAGAAACTCAGGCACAGGTGAGCTTTGCAGACGCGGTCTCTGGCACTGCTGTTACACCTACACGCGCGGGGTCCGCCTTAGAACAGGAAATAACACAGATCAGACAGTTGTTAGAGCAAATAACGCGAGAAAACGCGACGCTAAGGGAAGAGGTAAAAATGCTTAAAGTAGAAAACGCTAAGCTTAAGAACCCAAAACACTCAGAGATGACCCATACCACGCCAACACCCATTAGGGCGTCGACACCTCTTCGAGCTCCGGCGACGCCCGTTCCCGCGTCGATGAGTGGAGAAACGCCACCGCATAAACGAAGGGCAAAGGAAACGCCGATGAGCAAAGCGATTCTACACTGGGAGAAGTAAAAGGCATGTTTCAGGAAATGTTCGTAGGTTTACAGCAGCAATTCATGCAGATGCGCGCGGACCTACAACAGCAGATAACGCAGATGCGAGTTGAAATGTCTCAGAGGTTCGACACCCTCGAGGGTAGGGTAGGGCAGCTGGAAAACGTCTCGAAAGACGCCCGACCCGCAGGAGCGGGGCCGGTCAAGAGCAAGCCGTACAGCAGACCACCTGCGGCTGAGAACAGCTGCATAGAAAACTCGAGTAGCCAACATGGCGCCGCCTAATGAATACACGATTTGGCAGTGGAATTGTCGTGGGTTTCGTCGTAAGCGGGGTAACCTGCAGCAATTCGTAAAAAACCAAGCAAGCACCAGATGTAATCGCCCTCCAGGAAACTGGGGGGACCGCAAAATTATCAGGATACAAATCATATAGCACTTTAGCTGAAAAAGCAACAGTAACCACACTGATACATCGTAATATAACGGCTGTAGAACACGATACTGGCGTACGCAACATAGACCACGTCCTACTAGAAATTCTCCCGTCTCGAAAAAAGGAGGGAAGCTTGTTTGTGCTGAACGTGTACAGTCCACCACGACAAAAGGTAAAGTTTGGCTCGCTTTTCCGCAAAGTGCTAAACGTAGCGGGCAGACAAGCACTGATCGTCGTGGGCGACTTTAACGCACCACACGCCGCCTGGGGTTACACAATCGAAAACGTTAAAGGCCGCAACCTGTGGAACGACGCGCAGCACGAGGAGCTCACGCTAATAACTAACCCACAAGACCCTACCAGAATGGGGAACAGCGTCAGTAGAGACACCACGCCGGACCTTACATTCATAAAGAATATATCCAACCTTCATTGGACCAACACTAACGTAAATCTAGGCAGCGATCACTACATGGTATGCACAATTCTACAAGCAGGTCCGCGTAAAAAGAAAGGTAGAAAAACAATGTTAACCGAGTGGGACACCTTTCGTAAGATAAGAGAGGACGATGCTACAGAGACCATCGAAGATATACAGAAGTGGACAGACACACTCCAGCGTAGCGTGCAGAAAGCCACCAAACATGTTCCCGAAGAGGCAGGAATGGAAGAAATGGACAGCAAGCTCTTACACATGTGGGAGGCAAAACGCAGCCTGCAAGAGCGCTGGAAAGGTCAAAAGCACAACCGGCGTCTAAGAAAGAGAATCGTCGCGCTCGACAGAGACATAGAAGACTACGCAAATAGGCTGTCCCAGCAGCAATGGGCAGGCATGTGCACTTTAATGAACAGGCAGTTCGGAATGTCCAAAACTTGGAACATTCTCCGAGGACTCCTTGATCCAGAAGGCACGAAAACAACACAAAGACAAAACCTGCAACGGATACTACACAGCTACGCAGGTACAGAAGCAGAGCTCTTACGCGAGCTACGCCAGACATACGTAGGAGATGCCACAAAGGCACGACTCCCAGAGTACGAAGGGAAGGATAACGTCGACCTCGACGCCTCCATAACAGAGGCAGAGATTCGATACGAACTCGGACGACTCAATCCCAAGTCCGCCCCGGGTCCCGACGGTATAACAAATAAAACACTTCGCAACTTAGATGAAGAATCCGTCACTGCTCTCACAAAGTACATAAACGAATGCTGGGAGAAGGGCGCCATACCCCAGCAATGGAAAACCGCCAAAATCATATTAATACCCAAGCCGGGCAAAAAGCCGCTCATCGGAAATCTCAGGCCCATTTCATTGACGTCCTGCATTGGAAAGCTCATGGAAAAAGTAATTTTAACGCGTCTCGTCAGATACATGGACGACAACGAGCTATACCCACACACCATGATCGGCTTTCGACCAAGACTCTCGACGCAAGACGTCATGTTGCAGCTAAAGAATCAAATCATAGACGCCGAAACGCACACCCTGGATACAAAAGCCATTCTGGGCCTTGACCTGCAGAAGGCATTTGATAACGTCACCCACGAGGCCATATTGCGCAACTTGCAAAACCTACACGTAGGTCGGAGAGTGTACGATTACATAAAAGATTTTCTCACCAACCGTAAAGCCACAATCATGGCCGGGGAAGCGGAATCCGAAGAATTCGTTCTAGGCAACAAGGGAACACCACAAGGTTCGGTGCTTTCCCCTTCCTATTCAACGTGGCGATGCTTGGTTTACCCTCAGAGCTGGAACGCGTCGAAGGGCTTCAGCACAGTATCTATGCGGATGACATCACCCTATGGGTGACGGGCGGGAGCGACGGTCACATAGAAGAGATTTTACAACAAGCAGTAAATACGGTAGAGCGATACGTGGAGAACAATGGCCTAAAATGCTCTCCTCAAAAATCGGAGTTATTACTCTACAGACCTACAAGCAGAGGTCGCAAGCGCATTCACGAACGACACAACATCACAATCTTAGCAGGAGGTTACCCAATACCTCAGGTACAACACATAAGAGTTCTGGGACTCCGAATATCTGAGAACGGACATAACGGGGAAGCAATAAAGTTCCTGGATAACAACACCCAACAAACCATTCGAATGATTCGAAGAATCGCCAACAAAACTACGGCGTGAAAGAACACAACTTAGTGCAGCTCATCCAAGCCTTCGTCGTCAGCCGCATAGTGTATGTGACCCCATACCTCAAGTTGCAAGTGGCGGAAAAACAAAAGATAGAATGCATAATTAAAAAAGCATATAAGCAAGCCCTCGGATTACCGATCACCACGTCTAACGAAAAGTTCGAAGCGTTAGGAATGCATAACACGCTAGACGAACTTATTGAGGCTCATATGATAGCGCAATATGAACGACTCGCGCAAAGCAACACGGGAAGACACATCCTGCACAAACTTGCAATAACGTACGCTGGCCAAAGCGGCAATAAATACGATATCCCAAAAGAAACCAGAGAGCGCATCATAATACCTCCGTTACCCAGAAACATGCACCCCGAACATCACCGGGAGCGGAGGAATGCAAGAGCGAGAGCACTGCACAAGAAGTTTCAACATGACGCGGACGTGGTATATGTAGATGCAGCCGAATATACAGACGGTCGACACATGGCAATAGTCGCTTCAAATCAAGCGGGCCACCTGCTTGCTAGCGGCACCATTAAAACAGGAAATTCGGAAATCGCTGAAGAAACGGCCATAGCGCTGACGCTTGCGTCCACAAGGGCCAGCGTCGTAATCAGTGATTCTAAAACCGCGATTCATAACTTCGCTAACGGAAGGGTCTCGAAAGAGGCGTTAAGAATTTTAAATAACTTTCGCGGAGAGCGCGACGTTTATGTTATATGGACGCCCGCCCACTCCTCCCTCCCGGGCAATGAAACCGCACACACCCTAGCTCGAGAGTTAGCGAGCCGAGCAGGGGCAGGAATGACGCGGAGCCCGCGTGCGGAGAGAGACCGCATGTTCAGTTACAACGAAATTACCAAGCACTACAGATTAGGGAGGCAGCATTACCCGCCACCACACTCCTCATTAAATAAGCAGCAGGCGACAGCGTGGCGCCTATTACAAACAAACACGTTCCCAAACCCAATCGCTTATAATCATTGTTACCCGGACCTCTACTCAGACAGATGTAAACACTGCAATCAGCGGGCGGACCTCAAACACATTATCTGGGCTTGCCCCAACATCGTGAAGGGGCCAAACACATACATGAATACGGAGCAGTGGGAGACCGCGCTGCTAAGCTCAAGCATCGAGGACCAACTACAGGTCATCAGGCAAGCCGAAGATGCCGCTAGGGCCCAAGGACTCCTGGCTGCCATCTAAGGGAGGGGAGTCAACTCCTCTAACACTTGCCGTTTCAATAAAAGTTGTTTCTTCTTCTTCTTCTTAAAGGGACAAACATTTTCATTCAAAATGACTACAGTCATGAAACACTGCGCGTGCGCAAGCTTCTTAGGAATAGCGCCAAAGTTGACCGAGTGAATAAGAAGCGCGTATCTCTTTTTCATGATTAGTTGAAAATTGATGACACCACATTTGTATGGGACGACACAAGAAATGAACGTGTAGAACTTCCAAAGCAGCGGGACGCCACTCGTTCACGTACAACGCGCGCAGAGGCAAAATATATAAGGATACTGAATTTTATTGCTCGGAGCCTCGTAAATAAAATTGGCGAACTTGAACTGTTGCTTCTTGAACATGATCCACACATAACAGTAATCACGGAAACCTGGTTAAATGACAACGTTTGTGATTCCGTTTTAATACCGCCAAACAATAGCATCTTTCGTTGTGGTCAGCCAAGTAGGGGCGGCAGCGTAGCCATTATTTACGGCATCCGTTAACAGGTGTTGTTATAAACCAAATCGATGGTCATGAAAGTTTGTTTCTCAGAGTAAACTGCTGGGACCATGTTTTTTATCGTGTGTGCAGTGTATAGGTGTCCATCGGCTTTCTCTGAATACATTTCCAAACTGTGCGATCATATGGCTCAGTTTTCGAACAACAGGGTGATACTCGCCGGTGATTTTAATATTCCGTGCATTGATTGGCATGAGCCCGTTTCCTTTTTGATGTGGACATAAACTATCTTGTGGATATTATGACTATGTGGGACCTAAAACAAACTGTTACAGAGTACACCAGAGAAGCTGGAAGTGCCCGTTCGGTAATAGATTAAATTTTTAATATTAATGATATTTCTACATACTCTGTGGATGTGGTTGATCGTGTGTCGGCCCACAAGGCGGTGTACCTTTTTTTCCGCTTGGTGATGTGAAGTTGCACAAAAAACAAGGAAAAAAGTTAATAAAAGCATTTTCTTAAAGCCGATGACCATGCAATTCTTGACTGTTGAATTTTGTGATAACGTTCCGGGCTGCGTCATAACTTTCTGGGATGCTGTAAAAAAACTATTCATTATTGCATTGAAAAAATTGTACCCTCCAAGTATGTTCGCACTAACAAAAATAACCCGTGGATGACAAGAGAAATCTTTTATTTACACCGTAGGGTAAAACGAGTGAAAAAGATGAAAAAACCAGTTTGTGAAATATTTAAATTAAACGTCAGCCTTGCTTCCAAACTCTCCGACGCAAAAATTAGGTATTTCACTCATTTATTACTTGAATTTTTGACAAAAAGTCCTGAAAAAATCTGGCAATATTTAGAACAAACGGATGCTACGCCCAGTCAAATTACTGTTGATGGTTCTATTGTAAATGATGCTTCGGTTGTCGCTGATCAGTGTAACAGATACTTCTGCTCCGTATTTTCTGCTCCCCAACATGAATCACCACATGACAACCTTCCAGTAATGGGTTCCGAGTTCATAACTTATGAGGGCACATTTTCTTTGCTGCTTAACCTGAAAAATAAATCTTCAGCTGGTCCAGGTAATATCCGTAACACATTTTTGCGTAATTATGCCGAACCCGTTGCGCACATTTTAACAAGCGTTTTTCACCTCTCCTTTGAAAATTCCTTCATTCCTGATGACTGGCGCATGGCACGTGTAGTACCGGTGTTGAAGAAAAGGGATTGTTTAAACCTTGCTAACTACAGGCCCATTTCCTTAACGTGTACGTCATGTAAGCTATTAAAACACATAGTCGCACATTACATCACAACATTTTTTGAAGAAAACTGCCTGCTGTCGCCATTACAGCACGGTTTAGAAAAAAATTATCGGCCTCAACGCAGCTAGTTACAACAATTCATGAGTTTACGTCGTCGCTGGATACGGGGAATCAAATTGATCCTACTTTTTTAGATTTTAGTAAAGCCTTTGATCTGGTCACGCATAGCAAACTCATTTCAAAATTATATATCTTTGGTCTACTCGTTAACCTCATCGACTGGATCAGTTCTTACCTTCACAATCGCAAGCAGTATGTTAAATTAAGTGACTGCATCTCTGCTAGTCTACCAGTATCATCAAGAGTTCCTCAAGGTAGTGTTTTGGGACCTATTCTCTTTCTAGTGTATATAAATGACATTGTTAAATGAATAGACGCATCACAAGTTTACATAAAGCTTTTTGCAGATGACTGCACACTTTATAAAACGATTACTGCTCCGAATGACCAGAAATACCTGCAATACAATATTTGTGTCATTTATAAGTGGTGTGAAGATTGGTCAATGAAAGTAAATAGCAATAAATCAGTTGTCATGCACATAACAAATAAGAAACACCACTTTATTCTACGTATTCTCTCAACAACTGTTCATTGACTGAGGTTAAGAATATAAATATTTGGGCGTCACAATTACAGTCCACCTAACATGGTCAAGCCACATTATTAAAACATGCTCATCTGCTTCTAGAAAGCTCGGTTTTTTGAGACACAAATTAAAAACAGCGCCCTCCGAAATCGAAATGTCGGCCTACAATGCTTTTATGAGACCAAAGTTAAATTATGCTAGTGTCGTTTGGGACCCACATATAAAGAAAGATGTTAAGAAGCTTGAGATGGTGCAGCAAGAGGTGGTTCGCTTTGTCTTTAATGCCTACCACAGAAATGACTCGCCAACAACTATCATGGCCATTAATGATATCCCTACTCTACAATACCGAAGAGCTGTTGCCCGGCTGAAATTTCTAGACTCACTTTATTTCCGTAAATGTAACATTTGTCTAGAAACTTATATAAGAAATAGAATCTCAAGACGATGTCGACATACTCACAGCTACACTTTTGTACGTTACTTCGCACGTACTAATCTTTTGAGGAACTCGTTCTTTCCTCGGACGATCAATGATTGGAACGCGTTACCGTTTGAAGCATTCTGTGATAATAAAAATCCTGACTTCGATAACTATGTATCTTTCCGTTTCGAACCGTACAACTCAAGATCTCGGACTGTCTCACGTTGTATTTGATTTGCATTCTCCGGTTGCAATTTGCAATTTCTTGCTGCCATTTAACTTTGTTCAAATGTTATCCTGTGCTCTACTGCCTTAACATGTTTTTATTGCTTGAACTTTCTTTTATTTAAGTTACATAATGAATTACTTTTATTATGCCCCTCTGCTTGGTCTCTCGACCGCAGTATTCTGTAAATAAATAAAAAAATCATAATCCTGACACGCGTGTCGAGTAAGAACATCAGAACATACTTCGCTAATAGCGTGCTCGCGACCGTTACGCTAGCTTCACATATACTAAATTTGGTATCACGTGACGTGAATAGATGACGAAGGTAAACGACACATCCAGACATGATAATCATGACACGGTAGTCATGTACGGAAATATTAACCTCTACATCGCAGCGTTGTGCTGATTTTAAAGTGACATATCAACCTTTCTTCTTCGTGCTTCGTATATCATTGATTCCCACTGCACATGGGACATGCCAATTTTCTATCTATCTATCTATCGATCTATCTAGCCGCCTACGACTTTTAGCTCTCCTTGCCGTTTCGAAAATGCTATCGATTTTAAACTTGCTATGGCATAACTTGACTGTATATATGACGACTCATAACATAAAAAGCCTGACAAGTATGTCATTAATGTCATGATTTATATTTCATGGTCCTGCAGCACTTGTGGTGGTTTTGTTCCCATAGAATATTGCAAAACTGGTACGGTACGATAAACGTGCATGGCGAACACAAGTGACAGACCCTAACGTGAAGTTCATGACGCGCGTATCATGTAACAACATTACTAGATTCCATGCTCATGATGCACTCGCGGCCATTTCGCTAGCGTCAATTATACCAAATTTGATATTACGTGACGTGATTACATGACTTAGTTATGATACTGGTGCAAACATGATAAACGTTAGATGCGTGTCATGTAACAACTTGACTACATGTTACGTTCACGATGCGCTCGTGGCCATTTTGCAAGCTTCACTTGTGTCAAACTTGGTCTGACGCGACGCGGAGGAACGACATAGGCAAATCACACATCCAAACATGATGATCACGACATGCGTGTCATGTAACAAAAGACTGCATGCCACACTTATGATGCTCTTGCGGCCGTTTCGCTAGCTTCACATATATATAAATTTGGTATTATGTGACGTGAATGAATTACTAAGGTATGTGACTGGTGAAAACATGATAATCATGAGATGTGTGTTATAAACACCACACATCTCATGATAATCATGAGATGTGTGGTGTTTTCATTCTTGTGAAGGATTCTTTGATGTCCGAAGAAATTTTTATTGATAACAATGAAACTGAATCTGTTTGGTGCCGAGTAGTGCAAAGTAATCGTTCTAGTTTCATTGTTGGTGCTTTCTATCGGCCTCCTGTCTTTGAACCGAATGTTATGCGTCAGCTGAGAAAAATTGCCTGCACCTTTTCTAAAGAATGTGTCGTTCTTGCTGGTGACTTTAATTTACCGGATGCTGAGTGGAATAACGGTAACTGTGTCTTAAAGTCTCAGGCAGCGACATACTGTGAATTGAAAACGTTGACTGACGTGCTCGGCCTCATGCAGTATGTTTCCAGTCCTACGCGAGGTGACAACATTCTGGATTTGTTGTTTTGTAATACCCCTGATGTCATTAATGAAACACACGTTATTCCCGGTATTAGTGATCACAACGCCGTCTTTGCAAAGCTAACAAGATCCCGGGTAAATACAAAGAAATGCGAATCTAGGAGAATCTTCTTTTATAGTAAAGCAAACTATCAGCAAATATCAGCTGGTCTTGAGCAACAATTTCTGTCTTTTGAATGCAGTGCAGACGAAGTAACTGTTGAGCAGCTATGGCAAGTGTTTAAGGAACGCATTACTGGGCTCATTCGGCGTCACGTCCCGAGCGTCTCAAGCGATAAACTGAGTAAAATAAAGAAACCTTGGATTAAGGGGCATCTTATTCAGCTTATCAAAAGCGCAAGAGGGCTTTTTCCCGATACTGCCAAAAAAAATCCCCTGAAAATTTTAATAAAATGAAAGATTTGACATCACTTTATAAAATGGAACTGAAAGAAGCCAAGAAAAAGTATTTTAAGAGTTTGGCCGCTGACTTTTCTAATAAGAAAAGGTTTTGGAAATATATGAGACGATGTGGGTACTGAGAAGGTTAGCCCACCAAACCTACGTTACGGTGGCGAGATTGTAACTGAGGATCGAGATAAAGCCACACTTTTTAACGACTTCTTTAAATCGGTCTTCCGCCCACCTACACAAGTGATTGTCACGAATAAAAAAGAACAATGTTTGCCTATGGGTGAGATAGAGCTTTCATTCAATGGCATAATGAAGTTGTTACAGCGCATTGACGAAGGTAAAGCAACTGGCCCAGATGGCATATCACCAAGAGTTTTAAAACTTTGCTCTGAGGCAGTAGCTCGTTACCTTTATGTTATCTATAAAAAATCACTCGATGAAGGCAAGCTTCCTGATGATTGGAAAATAGCTAATGTTGTGCCCGTTTTCAAAAGTGGTTCTAAATCAGACGTATCAAATTACAGACCAATTTCTTTGACGCCGATTTGTTGTAAAGTACTTGAACATGTTCTTTTTTCTGCTTTAATGAATCACCTGACTTCAATTAATTTTTTTAATCCTAAACAACACGGATTTAGACAGGGTTTTTCATGCACAACCCAATTAATTGAATTCTATCATGATATAGCATCAGTTTTAGATAATCGAGGACAGATTGATTGTTTATTTTTAGACTTCAGAAAGGCTTTCGATACGGTATCACACTCCATTCTGATTCAAAAACTGCAGAACTTGAACATTCATCAAACCATTTGCCGTTGGATTGCGGACTATTTAACTTCAAGAAAACAAAAGGTTGTGCTTGGTGGATCATGTTCGTGTTTAGTTTCGGTGACATCAGGGGTACCTCAGGGTTCCGTACTCGGTCCGCTTCTCTTCCTTGTGTTTATTAATGATATTTCGGATACAATTAGGTGTCGTATTAGAATGTTTGCTGACGACTGTGTGTTGTATACTGAACTGACCGACCAAACGGATTCCACCCAGCTTCAGGATGACCTTAATCACGTGGAGGCATGGTGTAAAAATAATGACATGGTATTAAACACGAATAAATGTGTTCACGTCAGTTTCACCAAAAAGGTTAATAGATTTACAAATCAGTACATCTTAAACAATGAAGTTATTAGGTATGAACACAAATATAAGTATTTGGGTGTCACGCTTTCTGAGGATGGGGGATGGTCTGAACACATTGGCAGTGTTGTAAGTAGAGCGGGAAAAGCCCTAGGCTTTTTACAAAGAAATCTTAAACATGTAACCAAGGAGGTTAAACAGGCCGCATATTATGCCTATGTGAGACCAATACTAGAATACGCCTGTCCTGTGTGGGATCCGTTTAACAAAATACATATTCATGAATTAGAACGCATTCAGTCGATGGCAGCAAGATTTGTTCTGGGAAAATATGGCCGAACTGAAAGCTCCCGTTGTATGAAAAGAGAACTTAATTGGCAATACTTACAAGATCGAAGACGTAATCTAAGATTAAAACTATTTTATTCGATATATAACAATAAAACGGGCATTAATGCTTCAGATTATTTAAAAAAAGCGTATTATCAATCCTCCCGTCATGATCACAAATTTAAAGTACGGCCATACAACCCCAGAACGGATCTTTTTAAGCATTCTTTTTTTCCGCAATCCATTGTTGAATGGAACACGTTACCAGCCGATGTAGTTGGCCGCAAGACTGCGGATTCATTTTATGAGGCTCTGTGCCCCCCGCAATAATGCCTAAGTGGCGCTGCGGGTTTTGTTTCAAATAAAAAAAAAAAAAATATCACAGTCTGGGTACCAATACACTTCGACGTGACGCAGCGCGCGTGCTCGTCGACGTTCATTTCGTCGCGTCACGCCGACGTTGCCACGCCAGGCGCCGGTCTTGCCACATATATACACGCTGGCACGCGCACCACTTCGTTGCTTTGACGCATGCACGTTTGAGCTTGTCTGGCATACCCCCCATCACACAAAGAGGGAGTCGGAGTGCTGTCTGGGTAACGCATCGGCACGAAATTCAGCATGTAGCGTTTCGCGCCGATTGCCGTCAGGCCGCGCCGATGGACGCTGGTCTTGCCGGTGGCGCCTGGCGTCAGACTATAGAGTGCTCGCGGTTTGCTAACGTAGCGTCACTGTGCCCAGCATGCGTCCGTGTCAACCCTACACATGAGTAGACTGGGCCCTTCATGATGTGCTCGTGGCTGTTTTGCTAGCTCCACATATACCAATTTAGTTTTACGTGACGTCAATGAATGGCAAAAGTATATGACTGGTGCTAACATGATAATCCTGAAAAGATTGTCAGACAAGAACATGACAACATACCACGCTCATAGCGTGCTCGCGGCCGTTTCGATAGTTCAAGATATAACAATTTTATTACTACGCAACGTGAATAAATGACGAGGTAAACGACCCATCCAAACATGATAATCATGACACGTAAGTCATGTAGGGCATCAATGCCTCAACTTCGTAACATTGTGGTGATTTGAAAGTGACATATCGGGCTTTCATATTCGTATTTCGCATATCATGGATTCCTACGTTACGTTGGATATGCCAATTTTATTATTCGTATTCATTCAATGAAGGATAAGCGTTGCCTTTTAAGCCTAGCGAAAGCCAAGTAAAGACACCCGTGGCTGAATTCCGAACATTCAATCCAGTGCCTACATATACGGGGTGGCTAGTGAATGATTGTCCGGCGTTAACAGCCTTGTTTTCAGTAGCAGACGCTGCTTTCGTTGTCGCGAGGGGAAAGATGTTAGGAGAGCGGCAGCGTTGCGTGTGTCTTCCTTTAGCAGGCTAGTAATGCGACTATGCGGAACGAGATGCGAAACGTGAGCATGCGCAGTGTGTGGGTGCACGGTGTCAACACCGAAGACGAGGCGTAACATTGCGCAATCAAGAAGTGCTCTGAATTTAAAATAACACCACCTCCCACTAAAGGAAACCATGAGTAAGTGTCATATGAAGCAGCGCATGGGTGGACATAAAGTTGCATTCACAAGGGCACCTGGCTGAATGTTAACACGTCATCGCAGGTGGATCACACTCTGAATTCACTGTAGTTTCAGTATGTTTCTCGTCCCGAGCCCTTGTTGGAGCACGACACGGCGGCTCATCGCCACGCAAAGCGAGTGCACGTTCTCCGATGCCACTCTCGTTCCCGACGCCGTGCTGAGAGAGCCTAAGAGAAAGAAGCCACAGCCACTTACGCACAGCAACTTGCCAAGAACGACCGTGCTATTGCATGATAGCGCGTTTTGCCTAGCATACAACACTTTCTTTCACCGCGCGCCTGCATAATCTTGTTCCTCAGGGCCATGACAACATAGCTAAATAAGTGTAATAAGGAGAAGCCAAGCGTCTCACCCTGCCCTCTAAGAAGTGCGGAATGCGCTAGCGCGTCAGCACGTTGGCAGTGCTTAGGCCAGTCGTTGCGCATGCGCAGTGACGGTGGTCACACCACAAACTTGATTTAACTCCGCCATAACATGCTTAACGTATAAAATTCAAAAAGATATTTAAAGGGAAGCTGATGAGGGGGCGAAGCTGGGTCTAAAGGTTCATAGTATCAATGTGGAAGTCACCGGCTAGTAGAAATGAAGAAGAGCCACACGAATGCATGATGCGCGTACAGATACAAGAACGGATGTACGAATGACCGGATGAATGGAATCATGCACGGAAGATTGGATGGACAGGCGCATGGGTGGCCCAACGGACAGATTCATGGACGGATGGATAAACTGGAAGAGGCCTGGACAGAGTATGGTAAATTTTACAGCAATATGCGCTATGAATGTCCTATGTGCGCTAAATGTGAAACTTTTCTTTCCGCCAGACGGGAAGCTACGACAACGATAGTGTGAAGGAATATCGTGAGAGCCTAAATAGCTACGTAAGTGCGACCTCTAGATTGTGTGGGCATGTGCAAAATATCCCCACCTGGCCAATTGTTCGACCACTTCTCTAGAGTCATGGGAGATTGCCCGCCTCCCCTGTTCGTCGCTGGAGTTTCAACAGACTCTGGTGAGACGGGCGCAAGTCGGGGCCTTGTCATGGGCTGTCACAGACAAGGGACGCCAACAATTTAGCGGGATCGTGATTTGGCACTATGAAGGGTAGGAAAGTCGCTGATGGCTTCCCACCACTGCTACAAGTTGTTAAGGGTGCGAGGTCGATGGCAGGAACGGCGAGTTCTCTTTATGGTAGCTGGCTTCCCGCCGTCGTCCGCATAGCCGATCTTCGCCGGTGAGGAGACGCGTTCGTAAGAGAGGTAGAACGATTTATTTACATTAGTGACAAAGCATAGGAACTGTACAGAGATCCAGAAGATGTAGCAATATGTACAACACAGAATCAGTTCATAATTCAACACATGATGCAGCTCATGATTCAGCACAAGACTCAGCATTATTTACAAAAATGCTTCGGCTTTTATAGCCCACCGTCACCCGCCGTCCGAAGGCGGCAGTAATCACTCTTGTCACAAAGCAGGCGACGAAGTCTATGTGGTCCTCCCAACAGAAAGGGTGCAGATATTGCACCACTCGGCTGGGCGAAACGGTCCAATGGTAACAGGAACGCACCGAACAAAGACGCACCTAGACCACGCCTTGAAGGCACCGTAGGGCAAGGAGGTAGAGTCCGGAAAGGGAAAGTTAAGCTTCTCCGGGGAGATGGCCGCTAACCCGAACATGGTCCATGCTGCTTTCCGCTTCAGGCAGTCCAAACGCTCGATTCCGGTGAACGGCTTTTTCGACGCGTACCCACGCTTCCGGGCTGTCGGTGTGTTGAGATGGCCTCGCGTAGATGACAAAAGCCGAGTCAAGAGGTTGACCTAATGAGACCAGCCACAGTGGCGCCGTTCCCCCCGCTGCTCGAGCCCGTTCAACAAAAGGCTTGTCTCGCGAAGCTTCCGTTGAGCCCCGACTGTTTCCTGGAACGTCTACCCGACAGCGTCTTGCAGACTGGGCTCCCGATGGGGTGGAAAGCCTCCTGAGTAGACCGGCTTACGCACAATGGCGTCAGCCTTGACGAATTGCCGGGCCAAACGTAACAGCACCCGAACTTTTTTTCCTTTATTTGTACTATTATGTACTCTCTTACTCTCTCTCTCCTAAAAATTTGGCAGGCGATCCAAGAAGTTTATGGTGAGGAAGGAGTGAAGCTAGGTTCCAAGGTCTATAGTGTGAACGTTGACGTTGAAGTCGCTGACTAGCATAAAGGATAACTGGACGGACGAACGGATGCAATAATGGACGTACAGATGCTATGAAGATGCGTGGCTTGGCACACGAACGCATTGGCGGACAGACGCACGGACTGTAAGACAGACAGATGGGTGGAGACAGTATGGTTGATGCGTGCTATGCACGCTTTATGCATGCTATAAACGGACGGATGACAAGAACCCATGACGGTGACGCCAACAGCCATCGTTCGAGCCTAAGAAACTTTGCTATCTTGAAATGAAAGCAAAGCAATTGAGTGGATTAGTCAAAACCGAATTGCTACAACGAATGGGTTACGTGATTGTTCTTTGTGGCATCGCTGAAGAAAGAACAAATGATTTTCTTTTGAAGAGAAAACAAATAACTGAAAAATACGTTACTGCTATTGCAGTTGCAAGGGAAGCAATGTAGTGGCTGGTTGCCCTTCAGAAATGAGCCGAAGAGGGCGCAGTATATACTACCATGTTGCTTGCTAAATAGGGGCCTGCATACGTGTCTGATAGCCCAATTTCAACGGAGCACGCTGTGAGTAGAGAGGAACTCACAAGGCCCCTTTCAAAGCAGCTCTAGCGGGAACCCTTCTTTGTCTTCTATTGCACTGGTATGTTAGTCTCTAAGAAAAGGCTAATGTTATCGTAATCTAAAATACATGCAAATAGGAAGATTCTACCATCCGAGCAGGCTGGTTAGCTATGACGCTAAAACCATAAATATTTGTGATACTGTACACTGCCAGTTATAGTCTTTTAGTGGTTATGGTGCTCGACTACTGAACCTAAGCTTTCGGCATTGCATCTAGACAGCGCAAGTCAATTTTTTTGCAGAGGTGCAAACGAATGAATACACAACTTAATTTGCCCCCTCGCTAAACAGGAGACGGCAATAGGACAGAGGATGATGCTGAGAAACTACTTGAAGCAGTCCCCCTCTGCCCTCTCAGATCTCTCCAGGATGGTCTCCTGATTGTCTGGCTTCAATCTGTGCAAAGCGGCCTTCAAGATGTGCAAAACGCGTTTAAGGTAGGATGAAAACACTGCTAAGGGCAGCACCACATGACGTGGGGTACGTCTGCTGTGGAAGAGGCGCAATATTTACAAGAGGGAGAAAAGTAACAGGACAGATCAACGCAGTGCGAAAGCTCGAGGCACGTGCAAACTCCCGGTGGTTGAAATTTCCGAAGCCCTGTAATACGGGGCTCCTCATACTCATAATGTGCTTTTGGGGCTTGAAACTTCAACAAATACTATAGTATGCAAAAAGAAGTATGTGTTCATGCCAAGCTCGGAAGTCACCTTGTCAGCTCTGAGCACAATAGGCTCGGGAAGGACGTTGTTACTGTTCTCATTGGCTAGGCCTACGCTCATGTGTTGTCTGAAATAACAGTACTTCTTGTCAGGCTCTCTTGGTTCTTATAGCTGGTAAAGTTTGCTTGGTCTCCCAACAATCCTAGAGTTGCGCAGCTGAACTCTACTTGCCCCATGACCACTGAACCTACCAAAAGTCCTCCACCTCTTTTTCCCTATGCCAACGCGTGCTTCGGCATGGCCCATCAGCGGGACCCTCCAATATTGAAACGGCAGTGATAATCACGACTTCGACGACTGGCTAGCTACCTATGACTTCATGAGTGTTTTGTACAACTAGGACGAAGCCACGCGGCTGTCCACCATCGAAATTTACTTTAGTGGCATTCCACACTAGTAGCTTCGGAACCATCAAGCTGACGTTCCAACTTAGACAGCGTTCAAGACAAAGTTAGCAGTCTTTGCTGCTGTCCGCAAACTTCGCGCAGAAAAGCGCCTTGAATCACGATCTCAACTGCCTGTGCAGAATTTCAACGGTTACGATAAGGACACCATCGAATATTGCAAACGCATCGGAGCTACCATAGCAGAGGTGGACCGCATCAATCACCTACATAAAGGTATCTATGAGGGCGCATTTCATATGCTGATTTTGAAAAGTCCGCATGTTGTCGCGTAAGTTAGCGAGCTCTGCCAAAGCTATGATGAGTGCCACCAGCCACGCCTCGTCATCCGCCGTCTTGCCGCCTCTCGGGAATCGATGTCCGGTTTAATTCCCTCACAAGACCCCGTCCTTCTCTCGCACATCAAAGATTTTGTTCGCGTAGATGCTCGCAAGCTCTCACTCATTTTCAGCCTATCAGAGCCCAGTATGCCACCTATTCTCACACTATGGCCCATTATACAAGACCAAGTGTCTGATGTCTCTCCACCGCAGCCAGCGCCACCAGTCACCGCAACATTGACGTACGCCAAAGCAGCAGCACGACCTCGACTACAGACGTTCCGAGCGCTGCCGTCTGTTAGCATCCTCCTCCCCCCAGCCGCCACGATCTCTTGTTCATCAAGTCTCAGATCCCTGGCGCACAGCCTACAACCGGGGTATAATGCTTTTGGTGTGGTCTGCCCGCACATATTGCACAACTGTGCCACCTCTGACCACTACACAACGTGAAAACCCATGTGCATATGAGCGCGAACACACATTCCTTACGCTTCAGACGCCGATTCGCATTTTTCGCGGCCAAGCCATCGAGAAGCTTTTGATCGTCGTTTTTAACCCTATCTTCGCTCGCCCTCCCAGATGCGTCTGCGTCCCTCGGTATTCAACATGAAAAACTAAATGACGCAATTCCTGAGGAAAGAAATGCGTCGTCATCATGAAGTCGAAGCCCTGTTCTTTCACAACTAATTATGAATAATGCCGTTCGTGAAGGTGTACTTGTACTTGTGTTGATCGACACTGGTGCTGCAATATCTGTCATCAGCGCTCAATTCGAAAAGTGACGACACTGTTTTTTGATCCGTTCCTTCATACCACCACAGTGCAGCCTGTGCAGTCTGAGGCTGCGTGTACCGCCAGACTTGAAATTCAAGGAGTGTCCTACAAAGTCTAGTTCGTCATACCCGCACTATTCGCACGACATTATTTTAGGCTGCAATTTTCTCTCTCATCATCAAGCCCGCCAATGATGGCGCCACTGCCCACGTCATCCTTTCTTCCGTGGGCGATGCTCCACCTGCTCACCGTCACCCTTTCTGTGTGAAATTGGTTATACTGAGGACACCCAGATCCCTCCGCACTCAACTGTTTTTTTTTAATCTGTTCCGCTTCCTCCGATGCTACCACACAATTCACGCCTTTCGCCGCTTTCGTTAATCGCCACCTTTACTAATGCAGCGCTCTGTTTACACTCCAAGAGACTGCTACCGATGTTCTTGTAGACATTCCTTTCCCATTCAGATATGCTCTGGCGGTTGCCCCGCGTTACGCTGTGGGGGAAATAATCACGCCATCCGAAAGGGAGGGTGCTATTGCAAGCTCTGGTCTCAGACAACAGCTATGGCCAGTCGACCAGGCCCACGACGCAGCAGAGAGACTTGGTCTTTCTGTTCCGACGGTGCAGCGGCCCGCAAGTTCCAAAGAACGAAATAAAGTTCATACCATCCATCCATCGATTGCGACTACGTTGCTTCGGAATGAATGTATCGGCTGAGTGGTATCTTTCGAAACCGACAGCGCATTGGAAATGCTGATTGATCATCCGAACTCAACGCCCTCTTCTGTTGTTTCCTGACTGGCCCTTCGACTATCCAGATCCTCAACTGTGTCATCGACGAAGGGTCTATATCTGCAACAGAGTTGTTAACTTTTGAGCCTCCTTGCGAAGTATGACACATTTTTCGACAGCCACAGTATTGATCATGGCGTACGACAACTCTGTGCAAAGAAACTTACAAATGATGGAAATTCATGCAACCCATTTACTAAATGCGCATGACCAACCTTGCCTGCACTGACTTACAGGGTGTTGGTTAGAAGAATAATGAGCCTTATTATTAACATTAACGCTTGCGCAAAATATTTCAGCACTCTATGCAGCTTATTTGCAACTGTTCCACGCAAAAAAATACACCAAGTACTGGAAGCAAGTCATAAGTAAACTATCCATGAAGATTAGAGGCCATCCAATGGTAACCTCATTATCACCGTGACATCCAATCAGAAGTCTTATTCCGTGAACAAGCATACCTCATTAGCTTTCTGCTTCGATTATTAATGCCCAGGCTGGGCCCGACAATATTAATTGCCTCACCAACATGACCGCAACCCACGGTCGCACCACTCCCTTGGTCACAATTTGTATTCTCCATCTCATTCATTTTCGTTGTTTGTGATTTTGTAATCTTGTTTTCTGCATAGATGGCGGCCACTTCCTGGGTGCTCTTGGTCCCCAAGTGTCCAACTGGCCTCCGGAGGAGCTGATGGGTGGCCCTCCACATCTAAGCTTCGCGATACGCTCTTTTGTAGCACTAGCATTGAGATCCCATGGGAGAGGTTGCCTCTCTGTCATTCTTCGTCGGCGGCGTTATGGTTAAACTACAAAATGCAGGACAACAAATGCGTCCGCTTATATTTAGGCATAGAAGTGTTCAGATTCGAACATAACACTCACGGCGAGATGCCACCAAGAATAATCGTCACTTTTTTTTTTTTCTTTGCTATTTAGAGCAAGCTGTGAGAGACAATTAACGACGAATATGTGTCAGATAAGTATGTTTGTGTGTGTGTATTCTGTACTTCAGCTGAAACGCGGTTCCACCTTGAGGTTAGCCACCTAATATTTCTGGAAGTTAAACAAACCATACTTGGACAAAATCAAAGAAGAGGCACACAGCACGAGCGCTTAAATAACAACTGGTTTATTATCACGTTTGAAGGACATATAAATAAACAAGGGTGCGCATGTCAACAAAAATAGAATGATAGTGCGAGCAGCAAGCGTGGCGTTCATTCGATGCACTTGACTACGAATTATCAATATAGTTCAACTCACAGTGAAGTAGTG